>JACCPG010000946.1:0-37024 GCA_016069955.1 Drepana arcuata | reverse complement strand
AGTGTCGGTGGCTGCGGTCGGTGAATATTACGACAAATGGAAGCCGTCGCTACGGCCGGATGGTTTATTGCTGCAGATAACATTAATGCTAAGGATATGACCTATTGCTCTCCAGCTATAATTTACGATGTTAACTGCCGGTTTATTGACTCTATGGGCTTCGCCCGATTGTGTTGAACTTTGATGCGAACTAATTTGGGTCGCGTTGCCCTTTGGATTGTCAAGCAACTTTGTACGGAGCGATTTGTAATTGACTTTGAACTTAATACGAACTAAGATAAGGTTAGTGTTAGTCTGGCCGTCGGTATTTTCTATATTTTATACAACTATTTAAGTATTATCATCTATTATAGTAAACATTTACATGTTTGGTATTGTTACGATGGAAGGTTCTGGGAGGCTTGCCGTGTGAAAGCCATGCGAAACAACAACACTTAGCAGGAAATATAGACAAAAGGAGGCAATTAAGAAAGGACGTAAACAAGTTGTTTTCGTCGCCCGGCCATTGTTCTGCGGATGCATTAACACGGCAATTCTACGAACATCTTAATGGCAGTCTAGAGCCTTCCACCGATATCTAGTATATCGTGCCGGTGCCATATATAAGGCGGTATCCGATGGGCACGAGGGGTCGGAGCGAGTCAGTCAGTGAGAGAGTCTGAGTTAGAGTTAGTTCAGTGCGAGTGATCACAAGAATTTTATCGGTGACTATAGTGAGTGTTACAGTATTAGTGAAGTGTTTCAGTGCCTAGTGTTTACTGTGTTCTACTGTTACTGTGTTGTAGTGTATACAGAGTAGAAGTGTTTCAGTACCTAGGGTTTACTGTGTTGTACTAGTACTGTGTTGTAGTGATCAGTGTTATAGTGAATAGAATTGTAGCGAAGTGTACGGATTTATTGTACAAGTTCCGGAATTATTCTGTGTATAGAATAAAGTGTCGTTTAAAGTGTAACAACCGGCTATCATTAAATTATCCCGAACCCCAGCCCGTAACAATTGGTGTCAGAAGTGAGGGATAATTATGCCGGTTCTACCAAAAGACGACACTCCGGGTCCAACCCAAGCAATGCAGCAAGAGCAGCAGGCTGCGGAGCCGACGGCCACTGGCGATGCTGGGAATGCACCGCCAATGAATCCTCAAGTTTCGGCTACCATCGACATAGCTGAGCTCATAGCGTTGCTGCAGGAGATAGAGCGACGTCAGGTTGAGCAAATGCGAGGTCAGAAAGAGCAAATGCGAGATCAGAAAGAGCAAATGCGACGTCAGGCGGAACAGACACGACAGCTTCATGAGCAACTGAAGCATGATAAGGAGGAACAAACTCACCTTCTTAAGGAGCTGAATGTGAATATTGGAAAAGAACTGACGGCAGTAAGAGAAAAGGTGCAACATCAGGAGGATCGCATCATAGAACTGGAAAACCAGATTGTAAAAATGGAGAATAGATTTGAAAAAATTGAAGCCCAGATAGCGGTAATAAAGAAGACGTTGGGGGACCTGGCATCCAGAAAAGGCATTGTCGCTCCGGTAACTACATCTTCGATGCGAGGATTTAAAGCGCCGCCATTCGATGGAAAATCTTCATGGTCAGCATACAAAGTCCAGTTCGAAGCTGTTGTTAAGGCCAACGGATGGAATGAAGCACAAGCCCTGACTGCGCTTACGCTGGGACTACGTGATCAGGCCTTAACTATATTGGAAGCCGTTGGGAAGGATGTGACCTATGAACAACTACTCGAAGCTTTGGAGTCTCGCTACGGTGATGCACATTTGGAGCACGTATTTCGTGCCCAGTTGAAGGACCGAACCCAACGTAGCGGGGAAAACTTGCAACAATGGGCTCTGGAAATCGAGAAGCTTGTACGCAAAGCGTACCAGTCAGCGCCTACGTTCATAGCAGGATACCTGGTCCAAGCTTTCATTGACGGAATACGTGACCTGGAAATACGAGCTGCTGTCAGACTTGGACATCATGAAAGCCTCAAGGATGCTTTGGCTCATGCCCTGGAAGTTGAGGCAGCACGTCAAGATCATCGGTCCTATCGTATCCGGGAAGTGGTAACACCTAGCCGTGGGAGTCGACCGAAATTTAGTCCTCGGTGTTTCCATTGTGGTGAAAAAGGTCACCTGAAATTTAACTGCCCAGATAGAGTTAGCCGAGACGGGACTAACATAAAAGCCAGGGCCACGTGGCGAGTAGCGGATGATTTTAAAGGAGCCCCAAGACTATTGAACTCTCAAGCCTACGACAGAGGTAAATCTCACGGAAACGCAGACTCATTATCAAGACGATCTTGCTCAGATGACCGCAAACATTGTGCAAGGAAAGAAATGAAAGAAACTGTACCCATTAGAATGCTGCGAACAAATGATTGGAAGGAAGCGTTACGAACAGTGCAACGAAAGGATCTCGATATCAGGCCAATTAAGGAAAAGTTGAAGACCCGTTGTAACAAAGATTTTAGCAGTCCTGGATTCAGCGAGGGATCCCTGGTGAAGCTTCACAATCCAGTACGCAAGAAAAAAATATCTCCGAAGCTACAAACAAGATGGGATGGACCATACCGGGTTGTCTTTAGGATCAACGATGTGACATATCGGATACAAAAGGGACCACGAGGAGCTCCGAAGGTCGTCCACGTTGATCGATTGGCGCGCTATCATGGGTCTAACGATGCTCGGGACGAGCACGTCTTAGGAGGGGGCAGTGTTACGATGGAAGGTTCTGGGAGGCTTGCCGTGTGAAAGCCATGCGAAACAACAACACTTAGCAGGAAATATAGACAAAAGGAGGCAATTAAGAAAGGACGTAAACAAGTTGTTTTCGTCGCCTGGCCATTGTTCTGCGGATGCATTCACACGGCAATTCTACGAACATCTTAATGGCAGTCTAGAGCCTTCCACCGATATCTAGTATATCGTGCCGGTGCCATATATAAGGCGGTATCCGATGGGCACGGGGAGTCGGAGCGAGTCAGTCAGTGAGAGAGTCTGAGTTAGAGTTAGTGAGTTTAGTTCAGTGCGAGTGATCACAAGAATTTTATCGGTGACTATAGTGAGTGTTACAGTATTAGTGAAGTGTATCAGTGTCTAGTGTTTACTGTGTTCTACTGTTACTGTGTTGTAGTGTACACAGAGTAGAAGTGTTTCAGTACCTAGGGTTTACTGTGTTTTACTAGTACTGTGTTGTAGTGATCCGTGTTATAGTGAATAGAATTGTAGCGAAGTGTACGGATTTATTGTACAAGCTTCCGGAATTATTCTGTGTATAGAATAAAGTGTCGTTTAAGTGTAACAACCGGCTATCATTAAATTATCCCGAACCCCAGCTCGTAACAGTATTTACAACTTTGTGTTAGGTGTCCAATGCTTATTTTAACCTCATATATCCTCACGCCTTCCCACAAGGGTCCTCGAAGAGGTAGGCAGAGGTGTATAAGTAGTACGCACAGCATCCGACAGCAATAATATTTAAGGTGCCAACGTGACAGATGTCGAGCCCATCATCGTTACTCAAACCCGACTATACTAGACTATACGTTTTTTAATTGCTTCACAGATGTATGCAGGTTTCCTCTCAAGGTTTCCCTCACCATAAAGCTTGTAGTGTGACTAATAACTGTACTTAAGTTCCGAAAAACTCATTGGTACAGTCGGGATTCGAACATTCGGTAAATACTCGAACCGGCCTACACGGCTCATCATTTAAACCTGATACCTTATTAAAGCTTGACTAGAGCTTCGCCATATTACCCAAGTAACCAATGTATGCGAATGAACAGGCTATATTGGAATATCATATTTCCATCAAACCCTAAATGTGATCTAACTACTGATATGTTATGTAATACGGCTGTGAAGCCTTGTTATGTAAAATTTACGAAGGATCGATGTTCGATGTACGTACAGTACATGGAAGCGAATGATTTATAAGCGGTTCGTATCTGTTGAGTGCGCCGTCGTAGGCAGGTTGCAAGCGCGATGACAAGTCTGCGGCTACACGAGAGCGCATACGTCTTGTATCGGATTGTATCCCATCGTCAACGTATCCTCACATAAATTGTTCAACCGGCGACCGCTGTTTCATGCGCAGATCGAAATTGAGTTATACGAACCCCCGGATTTTATATCTATTAGGAAAATGTTCAAACTGTCCCCGGGCGTGGATTTAGATACCGATAATTTTCTCATTTCCTGCGGGCAGCGTTACGCAGGCGCATATAAAATTTGCTCCGTGACCAAATAGCTGCCCACATGTGGGCGTGCTTCTGTATCTTCCCATCAATCACTTTTACCTGACACGCCGCTTACACGTTTATTGCTTCATATTTTTATGCCGTTTATATCGACGGGAATATATTGCTTTTATCCGATGACGTCCACTTGTTTACGTGGATCACACGATAAATTACTGCCAACGTTCGCGCTGCGCTGCGAATTCGCTGTCTTGCAACTGAGTGGGCACCAATATCGCGTTGTGTACTCGAGAATTCTCATTCAGACTTTTACTGCCCATCAACGTCGATATGGTCCCATTCATTATTCGCGGCAGTTATCCTTCTTTCAATGCCTTTTTCATACTTACGATCTCGTCTGAACATGTTTCCAAGTTTTACAAATTCATTCACGTACATCAGAATTTGACTCTGATTTCATCTTATGTACAAACATATGAATATAAGAAAATATAGATATACGATATTGATGATTACGATAGTGATGTATCACTATCGTATAATATACAACAGAGTTACTTCACAGAACTCGTGCAGGTGGAGTAGATTTTTTAACTGATGTGGATGGGCATTTGGAAATTGGTTTCTACTATATTGAATATGCTAACGTTGATTGTTCCTTTCACGCCAGGGCGAGTGAGTCTCTGTTACAAATTAAACAGGGAACAGCCAATATAAACCTTATATTATTTGATTTAAACGCGTATAGGCGCGTATTGTCGTGCTTGAGAAACGATGGTAGATATCATACCTACTGTTTCGGGAATCCTCGTGAAGGCGTGAAGGTATGAAGGATGTTATTATTTTGCATATATAATTGCATTTTCAACTTGATTTACCGTCCAGTAGTAAATATTCCGAACATCCACTAAGATAGTTGTGGTGCGGTGAATTTTAATGATGCTCAAGGCAAGGCGGGCGGCGCACTCGGTGCGTCTAATCCGCGCGAGCTTCCGGACGTGTTTGTGTAAAGTTTTCCATTACATTAGAGAGCTGCAGCGCTCAGCCTCCGGAACTAGAACAAATGGACGCCGGAGCGCGCTCGGATATCGTAACTGCGACTGTTATTGTAACGGATGTAACTTTGGATAAATGTCAACTGTTCTCCAATTTACTGCGCAGCCGAGACTCGGGTTTTATTAGCTCGTTTTGCATACATTATCCGACGCCCGCCGATGCATATATACGGCCATGAAAAGCTCCGCAAGAATTTAGTTCCGCTACACGATATTACTTTGAGCGCAACGATCTAGGATGGCTTAACGTACATCTAGCAAATAAAAATGTATTTTAAACCGCTACGAAACTTCATTTCCAGTTTAATGCTGAAGAAAGAAAATTGGCTTCAGTGTAGTTCACGCGAGGGAGGTAACAACTTTTCCACTGTCCAATTTGCAAAGGCATTTTCCCATTTCCTGTAACCGAAGCAAGAAAGAGGATTTGCTGTGATCCTCCTCATTTCTTCTACCATATTCTGGATTTCGAATCGCATCATATTCATATGGAACAGGTTTAAGATCATAGATCTTATCGTTGCCGTAATGTTATAAAGACTGCGTCATTTTAAATCATGATAGATGTTTGATGTATGCTATAAATGGTGAATAGGAACCTATCGTCCGTTGTCTTACATCGTATGCTGAATATGTGATGACATATGATTAAACTTATCTGTTTCATCCTGTATCAGCAATGAATATTATATGGAATGCTTATTCTATGCGATACTCAATTACCCTACTAATTGAACGGAATTGGAAGAAATATATAAGAAGATTAACACATACAATTTATACTAGTAAAACAATCTTTAAGTAAATTAGAATTTTACGCGGGTGAAACCGCGAGGCACATCTAGTAAAGAATGCAATACTCGACCACTCATTCATAAGTGAGTCAATAACTTGATCCAATAGAAACCTCCAAATTCAATATCTTAGCTACTACATTAGTGCGGACATTCAAGGATAATACATATGGGTATTGGCCACATCGTCTAATTCAAATTGAACGGTAAGTGCAGACGTGTGCCTCCCACGTCAAGCTAATGCATCAATACGGTCTCCTATTACCCGCATCTACCGTTCCATCTAGTTAAATGCCCTTATGGACGTTCTATTGTCTTGGCGAACCAATTATTACATACGTCCGTTGCAGTAAACGCGATCGAGTGTGATTTCCGATGCCCGCTTATTGATAATGACCACTTTAATGTTGATTGGGCTTAAAAGGAAATTAATTAAAAAAAAATCCAGAATGGAAAACATCGAGAGGAAACCAGCATATGTCTGAGAAGCAATTCAAAGGGGTATGTATAGTCGTGCTTGAGTAACGGCGATAAATTCGCCATCTGTCACGTTGGCACCTAAAATATATCTCTGGCGGAAAGTGGGTGTATGGGTTACCTATACACCTCTGCCTACCCCTTCGGTGACCCTTGTGGGAAGACGAATGAATGAATGAGGGTAGGTATAAATAATCTAGGTTATGCGCAGCTGATCTCTACAACTGTATTTAGGTTAACGTAAACGCCTACTCTTTAAAAATATACATATACATACATGAGTACTGACAAAAAAGGTTATTTAGGCGTTTAAAAAACTCGGTGAGTGTTCCAGTTGTTTGACTTTCGTAGGGTAGCTATATATGTATATATTTTGAGCATAATATTGTATGTATATGAAATAGTTTCTTGTTTAGTAACTAGTTACCACATTTCTCGGGATGGTTATAATTAACTCCTCGTTGCCAAGCTGCGTGTAACAACGCTCTGCCATATTCACTAGGGGTTATTACTACTTAGGAATGTTGATGACCGGAATTATTATAAAGTCCATATTCAGATAGAGTGGTTATTTAGTGTCTTCGATCCTGCGGTTACTACAAGGCTTAATCCTCGCCTAGGCGTCCTTTTTTTGTGAGCTTGCTATTATAGTCATATGATTTATGTGAAGATTGGTTTGAGTAAAGCAAAAGTGTGTGCAAGAAAAGGCAGAGGAAGGCCACGTTCCAACTACCTAGATCAAATAGATCGGAGTCTCAAGAACGGGAACGTTAAGAGTACTCGAAACCGACGAGCATGTATGAAGAGACTGATGAATGTGGACGAAGCGAAAGAGGTATGTAAGTCTAGAGAGAACTGGCGCTCTATACTCTCTGCCTACCCCGTTAGGGACTTGGCGTGATGATATGTATGTATGTATGGTTTAAGTAGTCTTCTGGAAAATCCACATAAATATTTTTTCTCAACTTGAATACGCTTACGCGTTAGTAACGGCATGGTAAGTTACAGTAAAGGAAAAATTGTATATGCTTGAGAAGCCATTCTAAGACTTATGGGAAGTCATGCCTAACTGACGCCAAGTAAGCACAGCTATCGATTATATTATATTAAGCTGGATTAACACATAAAGTTTTTCCATGAGGAAGGCCGTGAACATAGTCAAAAGACCAAGTACATTTGTGGTTGGTCATGTAACAATAGTGTAAGTTGTATAGTGTATAAATAATAGTTAATAGTAGTATGAATTTACGCAGGTTTTCTATAGAAGCATTAGCTAACAGGTTACGTTAATACACCGACTTGCTCCTGCGACAAATTATGGCGAAGCCTGATATTAGCCTGGATTACGAAGTTTAATGGTATAGTAGCTGTACAAGAAATATTACTTTGCCGTATTATTTTCAATGGTTTTACAGTAAAAAGCTCAAGTGCGCGTGAACTATTCCTCTGTTCTTGATATTGTTGCATTTAAAGATACAGCCAAATGGCACGTTTCCCAAGTAGTGTTTTTTCTAGCGGTGAGTTTGATTTTCAAAACTCTACAAATAATAAAGATGACAACCGAATGCCACTGTGCCTTTAAGGGTTTCTAGCTCTTCCCTTGATATGGACACTGCTTGTGCCCTGCAGTTTCACCTGCTCTGCCCCGCTCCCTTGCATGCATGATTATACATATCCTATAATAACGTTCCCAATAATTTGACTATCTAATACCAAGATTTTTCGGAAAAAGAATCGTCGTCGAGATAAGTGCGAACAAGCAAACAAAGTACTCTTTTAAAGTCTAATTAATATAGAAGCAATGCTAAACGTTGGAAACCACGTACCCCCAATCGGGCTGAATGCTTGTTGGCCACCATATTGGAATAAAAAATAGCGCGCCCAATGGGAAATAGAGTAAACCTAACTACATTGTGTCTATACTGTAATAATATGATCAAGTGCCCACTCACACCTCGGATCCTGTCCTGTCCCAAAACTTGTAGCTCGCCGCTTAGAGGAGTCCCTACTTGTCCCTCGAACACGAGTTTTGGATTGGCTACCCCGGCTGAAATAAATGACTTTTGTCTACTTGGATCGTAAATGTATAACTATGGATTAAAAGAAACTACTTCTGTACGGGACTAACAAAATAGCTATCAAATATTGAAATATTTTTACTGTGCAATAATTGAAGGCGACGAATGCTTTTTTTATGTTGGTTATAATAATAATAATATTTTTATTTGCAAAAACATGGCATATACAGGTGTTACAATTTTCAAATAGACAGTACAAACATGTTTTGCTGGCCACTCAAACTCACTTCAGCTCAGCCACTTAAACAATGTCTTACAAAATGGTTACAATGGAAAGGAGTCGGCCTGCCTTTTTTTTTTTTTTTTTTTTTTTTTTTTATCGTGGGAAAATCCTGCATTGGACTTCCGCCGCCGTCGGGGGACAGCGGCGGGGAGTGTCAGACTCCTACTGACTAAAAACCCACGGAGTGTCTTCTCATCGCCTTAGGATGGGGGGCCTCGAGGTCGCGTTTGCATGCATCGCGACCCCCCCAGCGATTG
Source organism: Drepana arcuata (assembly GCA_016069955.1). NCBI lineage: Eukaryota > Metazoa > Arthropoda > Insecta > Lepidoptera > Drepanidae > Drepana > Drepana arcuata. Next base: position 27,945 of record JACCPG010000946.1, on the reverse strand, counting down.
GCCTGTGGCCGCTGCGTGGTGGTGACTCCACCGAAGGTGGGGTGCGTGAACACTCGACGCACCCCTCACCTGGAGGGCATTAAGCAGCAACGGGACCCCCGTCCCGTCACCGCTGCCCTCTTGTGGAGGCAGGCATGAGCGAGCTCAGCCCGCCCCCTGCGGCCCTTTCTTGGGCCGCGGCCCGGGCTTGCAGGCCTTGCTGCCGACCGCGTGGTCGGCTGGCCGCTTCCCCTCCGCACAGACACCACAGTGCGGCGCGGCGGTACACTGCCCCGCCCTGTGCCCCGGCTGTGAACACCGGAAGCACAGAGCGCTGCGGTCCACCTCCGACGTGCACTGCGGAGCCATGTGCCCAGTCCTGAGGCAACGGTAGCACCGGGCCGGCTTGGGCTGCAAAAGGACAGCCCTCGCACTCGCCCAGCCCACCGTCACCTGGCCCTTCTCCGCCAGGGTCTTGGCTGCGGCAATGGGGCAACGCACCCACACCGCCCCTCGACCCCTGGCGAAACGTATCTCGCCCACCCTTATGTCTGCCTCCGGGCAGTTCGTAGCCCGGGCTATCGCAGCGGCCACCTCTGCGGCCGACGACGAGTTGTCCAGGCCCGTGATGCGCAGCTCCGCACCCTTGGTGGGCGTGGAGATGCGCAACACGGGACCAAACTCCTGCCGCATCCGCTCAGCCAGTGCCTCGGCCTTCTTTTCACAGCCGGCCCCCGGCAGCTCCCAAATTCGGGCACCTGTCGCCGCTAGCCGGAAGCGCAGTGCGTGTATGTCTAGGGCCCCGAGGTCTATCTTCGTCTTAGCCTCCGTGACGATTGAGGCGTAGGTGACCCCTCTCTCCTTAGCCTCCGGCTGCAGTGTTAACATAACTGCAGCCGTTTGAGGCACCTTCAGCTTGGCCGCAGAGGGCTTGTTCTTCCCCTGTTTTCTTTTCTTCTTCTTCGGGGCCGACTTCTTAGGCGTCCTCGCCTTGCCCGCCGCCACTTTAGCCCACGTGGGTGGCGCACTCGGCACAGTCTCTTGGGGACCGCCCGGTGTCACGGCCGGCAGGTCTGCAACCGGTACGGCCCGACTGGCACTCTTCTTCTTCTTCTTTGTTTTCTTGGCCGTAGGAGGCGCGGAAGGCCCCTCCTCAGTCCGCTGCGGGACGGCTGTCCCAACAGTAGCCGGAGGAGGGCAGATGCGCCTCTCCAAGGCCTCGAATCTCCTCTCGATGGCCTCTAAGATGGCTGCCACGTTAAACGGCGGCGGCGGTGGTGATGCTGCGGCAGCAGGGGGGGGAGGCGGCGGCTGCCTCGCCCTCGTCTGTAGCAGCTCCGACCGCATGTCTATCATTTCCCGCCGGAGATGGTCGAGTTGCGCACGCAGAGCCTCGTTCTCCGCGTGCACCTTCTTCACCTCGTCGCTGGCCGAGTTCTCCGCTATTATGCGGGCCGCCTCTTTTATGGAGGCTGCGGCTTCCTTCAGGGCACGATGGCAGGTGCCCTTTAAGTTTGTCGACTTTGCGACCACCTCAGCAATCAGGTCAGCATCCTGCTGTACCCGACTGCTGAGAGCCGCCGTCGACGGTTTCCGCAGCCTCAACGCCTCTTCGACTTCTGGCAGGCTTTTGCGGGTCTCTTCAGCCTGCCGCACTACCTCCTCCACTCTCCCCTCCTTTGTTTTTGGGCTCCCTTCAGGTGGCGACGACTGCAAGGGTCGTTTGCCACCCCTCTTCGGTGCCGGAGCAGGCGTCGTAGAGCCGCGCGGCAGAAAGCGCCCAAATTCGTCGCGCTGCGGTAACGAGGAGCTCCGTTGGTCCCGCAACGCCGCAGCCTTGGTGCCCTTCTTCTTTCTAGGTGACATCGGCACCAGCTCCTCCAGCATCTCCAAGAGCTCCTCTCCTGAAGACGGGCTGGACGAGCGGCTGCCGTTGTCTGTCTCTTCCTCGTAATCAGTGTCCTCTTCTTCCCCACTGAAATCGAGGTCCGGTGTGCTCGCCTGTGTCGTGATTGGAGTGCGCGTGAGTCGCACGCGCAGCTCCCTCCCTTCTCCGACGCCGCACCCCTGTGGTGCGCGCGCCCCAATCGCCGGATCCAAATCGTTTGATGCCTTCGGTGAGTCCAGTGTGCATGCAGATGGTCGTCGTTCACGGGGGCCAGGGATCGCCTGACCTCCGATGGAGATGGTGCCCCCCCCAGATACTGAGGGGCAGACGGAGTCCGGAGACTCCGTGCGGGATTCACCCGCCTGGGGACTATTACAAGTTTTTTCCAAATCCATAAGTTTTTCCTTTTTGAAGGGGTGAGGTCCCCTCTCCCTACTCCGCGCTTGGGACTGGGTATTGTTCCCCCCCAGCCATACATCCCATAGGCACGCTAGACCGTAGGATTGGGGGTGAGTAACTGCTTGTAGGTGTGGTGTGGTATTTGCATGTTAAGTGTATCTGTTGTGTGCTGTAGAGTGACCAAATGTTATTTTGTTTGTGTATAGCGAGTGAAGAGTGTATCTGAGCCTGTGTGTGTACACTTTTGTGAAGAGTGTGTACCCCCAAACTCTCCCAGACTGGGAGGGCAAGGGAGTGAGGACAGGGAAGGATATAAGGATTTTGGGGAAAGGTGGGAAAGTGGAGAGCGCCCGGAGCTTTCAGTTACGTCTGTTTCTGAAGGAACCAGACCAATAGCAGGCGGCAACCTCTAGCAGGATAGTGCTCCGGACTTGCCTTGGGGATCTACGCGACCTGCGCTACTCCCAAGACCAACGCCAAATTGCTCACTCGGAAAAAGTGAGCAAAGTAGGTGATGAGCTAGCACCCTTACTAGGACCCCTTGCGGGCGCCCCTAGGGGGTTCTAGCTCATCCCCCGCCCAGGAGTCGGCCTGCCTAGATCAAGCCGGTCTAACACTTAGGATAGGAATGTGAAGAATTGGTACTCAAAACCGGCGAGCATGTATATGAGGTATGTAAGTCTAGAGAGGCTGTGCACTCACTAGGTATGTAGATGTCTATATAAATTTAATAATAATACTGCCTATGGTGTCTTCTTTATTGTATGGCAGCGAATCAGGTATACAAAGCGAAAGTGTGTGCAAGCCGAGACAGAGCATCTAGTTCAAATCGATCGGACACTTACAGACGCGAACGTCAAGAGTACAGATCGCGCGGCGAGAGTTTGGCTTTGACCTTCGGGTGGAGGGGATTACTGCGCATGGGTACTGTCACGCACACAATACTTTTCCTTTTTTATGTACCAGGTTGGATATCTGAGTGGGTAAAAATTCATGTACAGTGGTAATAATGCTAGAAAATAATACGAAATAGATAAACTTCTTCATTTATTAAAACTATTGATAGTTATTTTACTTATATAAAATGTTTATTTCCTTTTCAAGTTTACAGAGACAGCGATGAAAATTCTAAATAATTGTTTTTTAATAAAATTATTTATTCCAAGATACGTCTGAAATTGGTAAATACAAACAAAAATAATGTTTTTTTTACGCATTTTCAAATCACTTTTTGATATTTAACAAAAAAAAAACTTAACTGACAAACTTAAACAAACAAACTCAACAAATAATAACAATCGACAACAATAAACAATTAACGAAAATAGCAATTCACTTGTGAACGTGATTGTACAACAGGAGTGCGCGGTACGTCGTATCGATGCGAGAGGCAGGGAACGACTGGAGCGCCAATCAGAGCACCGCGTGCGCCTACACACCCGCCCCGCACCCCGCTAATTGCCCGTTGATACCCAATTTCTGATTTCTGCGCAATAACGGTCAAAGCCAAACTCTTATCGCGCGAGCTATACTCGAAACCGGCGAGTATGTATGAAGAGACTGAATGCAAGTGAAGCGAACACTTTCGCTTCTTATGCAAGTTTAGAGAGAACTGGCGCTCTCTTCGCTGCCTACCCCGTTAAGGACTAGGCGTGATGAAATGTATGTATGCATATGAAAAAAAATTGCGACTTATATACGTTCATATTTGTTCTACCTATCCGAATAAAAAGTTAAAACTCTACTTACTTTCGTTCAACTGTAATATTGCAAGCAAACGCTTCGAAGCGGTATTGTTGATTTCCCGTCCGTCTGTTTGCCTTGCAACTTATTGACTCAGTTTCATATTTATATTGCACCGGTTTCTAGTGCCTTTCGGGATTTGCGCCGCTCAATTTTGTTTCCTTTCTATGTAGTTGTTTGGGCAGTAGAGCTGCAACTGACTTATCACGATGGTTAATTTTAGACAATGTCTTAATTAATTAAGCCCTTATAGCTGAGATTGCAAGATCGGATCCCGCCATAATCGAGAAGAAACCTGTATTCGTTTGAGAAGAAATTCATGTCGTATAGTCATTAACGAAGTAGGCAGAGAGTAAAGAGCGCCTGTTCTCTCTAGACTTACATACCTCTTTCGCCTCGTCCACATTCATCAGTCTCTTCATACATGCTCGTCGGTTTCGTATAGTCGTGCTTGAGAAACGGCGATACACGAGCCATCTGTCACATTGGCACCTAAAAAACATCTCCGAAGTAAAGTCGGCGTATGAATTGTAAGGCATAAATAATGTAATCATATAATTGTGTATATGACAACCAAACATGATAACTTAAAATACACGTATGTTTTATGAAATAACCCTAAGAAACGAATTTTTATCTCTACAAAAGCTACATTTTCCACCCAATACTACTAGTTAGTAGTATTGGGTGAAAAATGAGTGTCATTATATCTACGCTAAGGTAAGTTAAATGTAGCTTTTGTAGAGATAAAAAGTCGAATACTACTAGCTAGTAGTATTGGGTGAAAAATGGGTGTCATTATATCTACGCTAAGGTATGTTAAATGTAGCTTTTGTAGAGATAAAAAGTCGAATACTACTAGCTAGTAGTATTGAGTGAAAAATGGGTGTCATTATATCTACGCTAAGGTATGTTAAATGTAGCTTTTGTAGAGATAAAAAGTCGAATACTACTAGCTAGTAGTATTGGGTGAAAAATGGGTGCCATAATATGTACGCTAAGGTAAGTTAAATGTAGCTTTTGTAGAGATAAAAAGTCGAATACCACTAGCTAGTAGTATTGGGTGAAAAATGGGTGTCATTATATCTACGCTAAGGTATGTTAAATGTAGCTTTTGTAGAGATAAAAATTCGTTTCTTAGAGTTATTTCATAAAATATACGTGTATTTTAAGTTATTTAGTAAAGTTCTCTTAATATTATTTCACTTGAAATTTATGAAATATCTACTCATCGGGTTTTCTGTCTAGACTTATAATTTTCAAATATGGTATAAGTCATTTGTACTGGCGAACAATTAAATAGAAAGCTTTTTGCGAATGACATTTGAAAGTTCAAACAAGTTAAATTGAAATCTCAACTTTTACTAACCCCAGGGTGTAAGTTTACACAGATGTTCGCGTCAAAACAAATAATGCTTGAAAAGTATGTTGATAAAAGCACTAGTGTAAAAGACTGATATCAAAATAGTTATAGTAAGGGGTACAAGAAAACCTAATATATATTGAACGTCATGTATTTAAATAGCTGTGTCGCGATTTCATTCGCGTTAAATTCGATTGTTCTTATATTTACATGATTACTGCTCCGCTCCCTTGCATAAGAGTAATAAATAGCCTTTCTCAATATGGCTATTAAATTGCAACATCTATTCAAATCTCCAAAAAGAGCCCTGCTGTCCGAGTGGTTCGAGTAGTTGTTTTTCGACATTACTTTTTCTTTTTAATGTACAATTAGACAAACTTTTATTCATCAAAGTTAATCAATTACTTAGAACATTAAACTAAGTAATGAGCACATTTTTTTACACATTACAATTTTGAAATTGAGCGAAATCACGAACTTTAACGAGCGTGGCGCGAGCCTTTTATATCAAGGAAGTACATGTTATATAATACTATAATATATCCTCACGCCTTCCCACAAGGGTCTCCGAAGGGGTAGGCATAGGTGTATAGGTAATACCCACGCACCCACTTTCCGCCAGAGGTATATTAGGTGCCAACGTGACAGATGGCGAGTCCATCGCCGTTACTCAAGCACGACTATACATACGCCTTTGAATTTCTTCTCAGACGTATGCTGGTTTCCTCTCGATGTTTTCCTTCACCGTAAAGCTCGTGGTGTGACTAATCACTGTACTTAAGTTCAGAAAAACTCATTGGTACCGTCGGGATTCGAACTTGAGACCTTTGCATCGCAGGCAACTGCTCGAACCACTCGTACCAAGATACCACATGTGTGGAGAGGGCTCAAGGATCCATTGTGTTGAGGGGAGATTTGCTCGATATGCAAGTGGCTACGATGAAGCTCTTGTATCGTGGGCTATGACGTAGGACTTTGTGTTTGCATGGTTTGTTAGGGGAGAGGGAAATACATCCCTTATTCGATTTCTATCTGCTTCCGACGAGCTATGACGAATATTTCTGTTTGGTTATATGAGGTTTACAAGGGCAGGAATATATTTAAACTATACTACTACCTACCCCGTTAGAGACTCGGCGTGATGATATGTATGTATAAAAATCTGGATATTTTTGTAATCCCAAGTCGTTTTTCTACCAAAAGCTTAGTTGCAAATGAAATTTCGTCGATACCATGTAACAACCCACTGAAGGTGACATTGGTGTAAGTAGTTTTTTTGAGTGTGTCGTATATCATCTATATACGACACATATTTTATAGAAGAACGCTTTGTTAGTTTGTTATGGATAAACAAAAAATCTTTAATATAAGGAAAGGTAGATTATTTCGGCGTATAGATAGTGCCATCCACGGAGACGGGTCGCGGGATGCGGAGAGAATGACTCGAGTCTATTAATTGTTGTCTATGTGTGCACTCATAGGTAACCAGTATATACCGATAATACTCAAACATGAGTGGAATGTTGCACACTTACACTATTAACTATAGATGAGAATAGTTGGGCGCGTCTTCGTGGATGCCACTATCTATAACATGAGCTATGTTTTATTAAAAAGAATACATATTTATAATAAGATTTGACGTGGGTAAATCCGCGGGGCATGCCTTTCTTTATATTGTCAAGCTTATTGACTGCGTGTGAACGAAATTCCAGCCAGCCTTTCGTGTGGTCAAGAGTCCATAATTAATGAACTCTTGAAAAACTGCTAAACCCGCCTTAATGATACGTTTAACACAGTGTCCCAGTGTCGCTATTAACGCCATACAAACACGGATTTCTCCGCCTACCCGCAATGTCGTGCGTAATAGCAATTAGGTCACGTGGCTTACGAGCCGGGCTAGGTCAAGATAATAACGTAGTGTTGTGGTATGGATTAAACTAGAGGGTTGACGCGTGATGAGGTACAGATATATTTTCAACCTTTATCTATATATATTAAGGTTGCTTTTTTATTTACAGAATTTACAGAAATTGTATTGTGACTGTGATGAATATAAAATGTTTCGTATATGTTCGAATTAAGTTTAGTGCAAATCTATGTCGACTAATGCTTTGTATATAACATTATATATTCTTTATACGTTCTTCTGCTGCTTAAATGCCTTATCAAGATCTAAATAATCTATGCTAGAGTTTGTAAATCTGATTTACTGAATAAACATTGAATGTTGTATAGGAATCTCGGGCGAAAAACGGGCGTTATTAAGTCTATTTAATTACAGCCATTTTACATTTAATTTATTATTTTCGCGTTATCAATAATAATTTGGAGCGACAGGAGAAATTTCACTTCAGTTTCTCATAATTAAACAAACTCTGAAAACAGTCTTAATTATGCATCTGAAATTTATTGAACCATAACGTCGTTTTCACGGCTGGCTAAGTTCGTAGAGCTCGTCTCAACGGCACATTTCGTAGCGCTCGCGTAGCAACCGTAGTCTCGTAGCACAATGCTACGTCGTGTCGGCCGCACGCCACGTTCGGCCGCGTGCCTGAGCATAATAAGCCTTATAAAATTTTATATTTATAATTGTTTTCAAGACTACGCTCGCTGTTTGCGGATTTTAAGACTAACTATTATAACGTGAACTAAATAAGTTTTAAATGAGAGAAGTTTTGTGTAACACTAGGCCCAATTTATTTAGTTTCAGCAAAATTCGTTCTCCAAAAAATTTTAAAGTTAAGCCCTTTTTATATAAATCTATAATGGATCTCTTATACGTTCCTTGTTTTCATGCCATTACACAAGGTATTAACATAAATTACACACATTTTTTGCAGTTCATATAGTGGGTTGCTAATTAGGCACAGTGTGAGTCTGTCGTTGCATTTGCATTCTTCTCAGTCGTATTCAGGTTTGCTCACTAGCCGGCCAACACCACTCTTGTCAGACTCTACTGAAGATGTTGTAAGAACATAAAATATATATGCGCATACTTGCTAAAATGTCGATTAGTATCTCTATACGAGTGTGTGCACCTCGTTACATGCGAGCGTGCACTGCATTTAGCGCAAGGAGTCAATTCAGCGAAACTTCATCGATAAAATATAGACTTTCCAACGCTGCCGAAGTGTGAAGTTTGCAATTAGAAGTTCAGTAAAATAACCGGAGTCGGCGAAACAAATGTTATGTTTCACCACGATACTTCGTCTTCAGCGGATTCGATGTGAGTGGAGGTTTTTATTAGTGCAGCGAAGTCCATTCACGATTTCATAGCTGTGCGTTTGTTGTCCTGCAAAGGCAGCCCAAGTCCTGCCTGATAGAAAGTTCTACCTTTGGGCTCTTCTAATACCAGAGTTATATCTCGAGAAACTCTTGTAAACTTCTTGGAACTATACTTACCACAGGAAGTTGCGGTTTTTATTTTTACTCTGTACATCAATGGAGCTAGTTGGCTGCGAAATTATCTGTAGCTGGAGATACTGCTCCAGTTAGAGCATTTATAACGGGAGCTTTAATTTAGCATTCATAGATGACATAATCATCACGACCAGAGTATCGATAGTCTACCGACAGTATGTGATGCCCTTGATTTACTAAGCATCCTTCCGATTGGTGGTGCCTTGGTAATGGTTTTTAAGTTACATCAAGACCAATGTAAGCTTTAAACTGCGCTGGTTGGTACGTATCATTGCAGATCTGCCAGCAACTGATTAAAACCTTGAGTGGAATCCGGCGAAATTCGTATACGCAACTTTGCTATGAGTCCCTCTACGAATTTAGACCTATACAAACCGGTTGTGTAATCTTGTGAAGTGACTGCATACTCTACTGGGACTCAGCCGCTCACTGCATTCTAATTAATCCTCTTACATAATAGCGGCCGGTGTTTGCCACGTCACCGTCTGTTTGCTCCCGGCCTGTTTGTTTTGGCCCGTGCACTCGAAGGCCCCGTAGGCAGAGCCCAGTGTATCTTGACCTATGCGAATCCCAGAATCACCCCTGCCGACCTTTATCTTGTAAGGAAGCAGAAGGGAGTAGCGGGCCAGATGACTTTGGCTATTATAATGGCACTTGTGTTTCGTAAACGATGTTTTATTCATGCCGCGATGCTCGAATGCTGCGAATAACCGGCTAATTATTGAGGTGTTCGCCGACAAGATTTAAGCGCTTCGAGAAATCTATCGACAGCCCTCGTTATCGAGTAGCCACTCCACTTGGCCCGTTAATAAAACGTACTGTTTCATTCAATATGCGAACGAATCATTCTGTTGATAGGACTCAATTTATTCAGATTAATCTTGCTGTCGGCAGAACACAAATGACTATGATAATGCTTACGATTGATTAATCGAATTCGTGAAATATTTTGTACCTCACAATGTGGTGGTATAGCGGTGGCCATAATAAATATTCTTATTATTTGTTGCGTTGCGTTGTTGTGTTGCGTCTTCGAAATGTATAACTTTTTTTATTTAAATATTTTTTGCCTCGAAAATTGTATATGAAAACTTGTAATGTCTAGATTACCACGTTAGATAAGCGGTGGTTGCTGAGTGGTTCGAGCTATTGCCTGCAATATAAATACGGGGTTGGCAGAGACCGCCATGCGGTGGAGTCATTCAACAAATGGACAAACCAATATGTTTTAGCGCACAAATTACTGCGCGTATTTTTATCCCCCACGTACAGTTTCCAGCTCATCCTATTATCATACATCAGCAGCTATCAGATGTCAACGGAGTGCTTTTACATTTGAGATGCGCCTTTAATTCCGTTTGATGAATTGGGGCGCCGGGCAAGCGTGACTTGGGCAAAATTTAATGTGGCGAAAGTGAAAAATGTCATTTAAATAAATAACCCTGTCGGGTTTGTTATTAAGTCGTAAATATTTTGGGTCTGCCCCCACGTACCAATCTCGTGGCCTAATGGAATTATCCCCGCCATAGCTTCGAATTAATTTGATCGCACCCCAGATCTTTTAAATATTATTCCAAAGGGTCACATTATGTACGTGCGGTAAGGTACGTGCATATGTAAGTATTGCAGTTTACTCGATACGGTTGTTTACATAACGAACGTAATTGTGGCCAATGTTTTGTTCCAGTTAATGCGATGTTCATTCAGCTGAACTGTGAACCCAAATAAACTACCCAAAGCCACCTTACAAATGGGTAATGCGATAATGCTGTATTTTCTGAGTTTTTTTACATGTTTGGTCTTTTGGAAACATTAATCAGCATGTATTTCTTTTTTAATAATTGTTATTTTGATGAACCAACTCATACGTTTATTTAAGCATGAATATATAGGAATTTCTCACGTCACGAACAGTGAACTGAAAAACAGTGACAAAAACGATTCGTCTGAGAAAAAAATAAGTCATATGTTATCTATGTCACTTTGGCAGCTTAATATATCTATTCTATAATTTGTATTATTATTTTGTCATTTTCATATATCGGTAATTACTTATATTTTAAATAGTCTTGTGTGATACATTTATTTATTTAGTATCCAAAACAAACAAACCCTACGAGAACGTTTGTGAAGCCATTATAGATACGAGTCCGCTATATAATATGTATCAAGCAAGTTAAAGCTATTTTCTCGTGTACATTTTTCTCTAACTTCAATAGAACTAATGAAAACTTACAAAGTCTTTGACATGCAACTCAATTTAAAATTGTACTGAAATAAAAATTTTACTTATATTCTTGGAAATATGTTACTTTATACTGCGAGGTTAAGCATCGTGTTTTATTTAGTAAAAGGCAGTGAATTCACTAAATGTACCAACTACATATTTGGTGGTTTACGATGATACCCACAGCACAGGATATTAGAGGCCACACGTGTATTTTGGCGGTGGCATCGCTGCGCTGGTTAGATATGAATTCAGATAATATAAACGTAATATTGCTTTTCTGCGCTTGCATATAAACTTTATACTAGCTAGTATATTTGCTCAAGAACACTGTTTCATTTAAACGTTATATATAATGACGGAATAAATAATAATAATACATATCAAACATCGATGTATCGACTCAATGCCATTTATTATGGGACGAGGATATACAGTCCATACAGGTAGCATTGGGGCATATGATTCCAATACTAAGGTACATATATCTGCGTTAAGTACAATTGAAGTTGAAATAGGTCTAGAAACAATTAGAACTCCGCTGTCCCTGTCTACCTCGTGAGGAACAGCTTGATTACAAATTGATCTGAAGGATTTTTGTGAGTTGTGTTCTGCTCTCTCGCAACACAACCAAGAGATACACCACCAAATTCTACCGCTTTTCAGGAGGTTGCTCGGTTAGGACCATCCTGGTTATCGAAAGTTAAACCTACGGACTCATCTAATCACGTTTGTATGTACGTATAAAATATATCAAACAGTTTTTGTTTTATTCACCTACAAGGACATTCCACGATGCGTTATCGAAGAAGCTACACAAAGAATGCCGCGCCGCGTAAATGTTCCCTCGTCCGGAGCGGACGTAGGATAAATTTCCAAAATAAAATTTAATAAATATTTTTGATATATTCATGGTCAGGCTTTTCATACTTTGCCCGCGTGGCTTATCTGGATTATCTCGGGATTTCCCACGGATTTTTTTAACTTGTTCGCGTTGTGCGTCCGCTTATTGCGTTGTATCTGGCGCGTGATTTGCTCCGCACAACGCCCGTCGCCCGCGCGGCAAATATGTTTATCGTGCCCTAAATTTCCTTTTATATTTACGAAGCTTGTTCGAACGTAAAAAATAAAGCTGAATAGAGCGCGCAGCCGCCGTGCGAATTACTCTTTATTAAAATTTAATATCTCACCGACGCCTTTTGTGTTCGAGAGCGCGTACGCGTTACAATTAGGAGAGGCTTTTAATTAAGCCTTTCGATGTTAAAGGCTGATACCGAGGGATTCACAGCTCACTCTCTCGCTGCAAGGATGTTTGATCAGCTCGGCAACAATGCTAGTCTGCTCCTTTGATCGATGTGCCACTCAAACCATTTCTGCTTTAGGTACATATTTCTAAATGAGATTACACGGAGCTTATTTGTACAACTACCACATTCTAACCACTACTAATTTGTTAAATCGAGCTTCTAGAATAGTTTTCACTCAATAAGGGCCTTAACAATTATGCTTTATTGCCGGGCCCACATAGACGGTAGTTATATAACGAATATATATTTATTCCGACGGCAATTCTGGCGCAGTCACATAAGCTCGACGTCACATACCTCTCAAATTTTTTTCTCAGTTCGAAGCTAGTGCCTCGTTCTCAGGCTCCCTCACGGTGTTTTCCTTCACCTTGAGAATTTGAGGTGTGGCAAATTATTAAGGGTATTTTGATTTAATTTGTATAACATTCCGTATTTTATTGTTCCAGGTAAATCAAAGTGGGATGAGCCAGTGCCCGCCCGTGCTCAGTTCGCTAGTCGCTTGTTAGTAAGTGCCGTAAGTGCCGTCAGTGGCGACAGATGCGGTGATCGTCCGCTGTCATGGTGACGTCATGGCGTGCGCTGGCCCTGCTAGCGGCGCTTCAAGTGTGTGTCGCAAAGAACTTCTACCACAACCAGTTCGCGGTGCACGTGCCCGCCGGCCCCGAACATGTAGCTGATATAGCCAGGAGGCACGGCTACCAGAATCATGGCCAGGTGAGTTGTGACCACTTAACACTGGGAAAATTTTACACAACCTTGTTCCAAACTAAGCAAAGCTTGTACGACGAACAGACAACGATATAGGTAAATACATACTTTTATAAGTGAATATGTTCATATATACATAGGAAATTGGATGCGCGATGCGTAGTGACCGTTTGGTTTTACTAGCCAACAGTTAAGTAAAGATTATAGGTTCAAACCCCGGTTTGGAACAGTTAATTATCCTAAAGTTAAGTTTGTTCAATGATTTATCGCAACCACGTAAGGAAACTTTCGTTACAAGGAGACGGCGACGGACTCGCGATCTGTCACTTTGGAACTTAATTATGGAGCTATATTAGGTGGTAAAAGGCCGATATTGCACTGCAGCGTAATAGCCACCTATTTATAAGCATAAATATATAGAGCTACGACTTAAAACACACAAAAATGTTCTCGGTACTTTAATTCAACCAGAATAAGATTAGCAAGCCTTTTAAACAAGGCTCTAAGCTCACAGTAATCTCTAGTACTCAACATTTTGTCAAAGCATGGTTTAATTTCATAATGCTCGCAGTAAATATATAGCGAGTACTTTGAGGATTAATGTGGATGTTTAAATAGTTATATAATGTAATAAATAGTGCCGTGGTGGCCGAGTGGTTCGATTAGTCGCCTGCAACACAAATATTGCAAGTTCGAATACTTATTGTACTAATGAGTTACTTAACTTGAGTACAGAGATTAGACGCCCCGCGAGCTTTACGGTGAAGGAAAATATAGGGTCTACCCCGTTAGGGACTCAGCGTGATGATATGATGATGAAAATATAGGGAGGAGCATACGTTTTTGAAGAAATTCAAAAGCGGATGTACGTTGTGGTTGAGTAACGGCGATAGACTCACCATCTGTCACACTGGCACATAAAAATAACTCTGGCAGATAGTGGATGTGTGGGTAGTATCCACTATGCACCTCTGCCTACCCTATGTTTCGTGTTTGTTTTTATTTTTCGTGATTTCGTGATTGTTGCTATTTCAAGCAAAAACTACTGAAGGGATAGAGGTTAGATAGAGGTATAACATTGGCACAGTAATGTATTATATTAGCTTGATTAGATTAACAAATATGCTATATTTTATTCCAGAAATTAAATCTACCAATAAAATTTTACTTTACGCGGGTTAAGTCGCAGGGCGTAGCTAGTTCGGAAAAAAAAAATCCCACCAAAACTTACGTTATCCTTGAAAGCAATTACTTTGAGGTATATCCACTATAGTGTACATTCACTTAGCGGTAAGTGTATCAAAGTTGCTCGCGTGACTGTCCAAGGGGCGTCCAATTAAGTTTTCTCAGTGATTAATGGCTCTAATACCTAACTCTAAGGTTTACTGTTGCTTTTTGTTTGACTGAAGCTCAAGCTCTCAAACAATGGCTGTCGTTATCTAGTAATTGTACAGTGCTCCGCTATTTTCAAGCTACCGTTTCGGTACTTTGTTAACTTACGGTATTACGGTGGCTTCAAACATGATTAATTGATACTGTTCAGTGTTAATGTCAGTATGTTCACTACTAGTGAACATACTAGTAGTATAAGGCTGTTGAAAACCACATACCTGATGGTACTTTATAATTTAAAACCTTAACCCGAAAAGCTTTTGAAATTTGTCTTGAGTGGACTCACGTTCTACTCGATAGCCCTTAAGGACGAAGTTTTATTATATTGCCGGTAAATTATTGACATTGACGTGGAAAGAACTGCTCTCTGCCTACCCCTACGGGAAAGAGAGCGTTCTTACACTTCTGTCTACACTATGGAGACCTTTGAGGGAAGGCGTGATGATAAATTGTATAGAGCGCATTTCCAACGAGCCACCGCTTTAGTGGTACTCTGAAGGCACTTAAAGAGCCAGTGAACAGCGGAGTCGGAGAGATTACTGTACATCGCAGGCTCCATGATGTGCAGATTATTATATTATATATTATTATTCACATTCCCTTTCTTCGTTCCGTGTTGTACTTGCGTTGACAAACGAACGCGATAATGGGGACTTATAAAAAACACACACAAAAAGGACCCTTTGATGGTGGAAGCTTATGTTCTTGTGACTGCTTTGTACATTGCCAAGGTAATTATATTTTCTTTGGGGCGTATGTACTAGTCGTGTGTATTGTACATAAAGGGAAGAGTGATGTTAAAGATTTCAGAGGAATCTGTGCTTAATTAATATGGGCGGCTGAAAGCCTATTTTGAAATATATAAAATGAGCATAATAATAACGAAACAATAGCGCTAACCGTATTAACTAAAATGTAACGACATAAATACCATCACGCCGAGTTTCTTCATGGGTTAGACTAAAAGAGTGGAGTTCAACCTCTTAGTATGCAAGTGCGAATTGCATTTTTCCCTTGTGTATAGCAATAAGGTGGCAAACAAGCTCGCGGTTCACTTGACCAGGATAGTAAGCGGCCACCACCGCCTATGGATGCTTTCAATACCAGGGGTAGCGCGCGTTGACGACCCTGTAGTAATCTTTTCACACCCTTGTGTGTGTGGACTAGGCTTAGAAGACCCCAGTCGGAGACACTACAAAGTGTTCTAACGATTTCGATCACGGATTTTCCATCCACAGTGGAACGAAGGAGTTCAGCACGGCCCGTGTAGTAAGTGCCCCAGTGCTGTAGTCTGCATAGCAATGGATCCCTTCAATAAAAGATATTGATATGCAGAAGAAGCAGTGTCGCGGACAGCAAAGAGCTTTGCGTGACGCCAGCTTTAATAATGTCTATATTTAAGGTATTGTAACCGCGGTAATCGATTATCTTTAATGAGAAATGTGCTACTTGTATAAAAAATATTCATATACATTACGAGAGCCATTCCTTACTTTTTACTGTGTAATTCGTAGGCTAGAGTGATCTATTTGACGGCTCCTTGTCGCCGGGGCCTTGCAACTATTTTCGTAACTCTTAAAACTTCACACATAAATCATCGTCACACAGACGACTTAAGCCAGAACTTTGTTTATAACTTTTTCAGCATCTTACATATATACACACCATTTCGTACACATATATGTTCATATAAAAGTTTTTTTATCACGAATTTCGAACATATTCCTCTGTGTAAGGGGATATCATGTACTTAGTCACGCTGTTACGGGCCTAGCAATATCTTATTTTTGATGTATGGATTCTAAGCAAAGAAAGTTTTAAGGGACTTTTGATGTGTCCGTAAAAAGTAGACATGGTTCTCAAAGTATCGGAAACAAGGTTACAGTGTATGTAGTTATTTGCATAATCTTTTGATATGCCAGCTACCGAACTCGAACTGTTTCGAACAAATCCGAAAAGTTAGCGTCGAACAAAGCTATAACATGGCTACGTATGCATGAATAAAATTGTCCCTTAACTTTTTATGACATAGTCAGATGTGTGCGTCCAGTTTTGTTCTCAACTTTCCCACTTACCCACCTCAATGTCACTCCCTATCTTTGAATGTTTACACGCTGCCGATCACAATGACCGATCTCAAACATCGAGTCGGAAAAATGTTGACGACAACGTTTCCCCAAATTAGATTCTTATCTGCAACACGAACCGATGATCGGAAGTATCGGAAAGAATGAAATTGAATTCGTAACTGGGAGATGTGCCGGCCGTAAGTTGACTGGCGTCTCTGTTGGGAATCACCGGGAGCTTCACGTATCGCATTTGTGCCATTTCCTGTCGCATTATCTACTGTTTGACTCGTGAGAAACTGGCCTTCCTTTGGGATGGTATCGCACAAATCATAACAAGTTTGACAATGTACTGGCTTTAAAAGTAAGAAAAATGTTTCTACTCTCGAGAGATTTTGCCGGCGATGTCCTTAGAGTATGTACGTAGTTGGTATCGATTTTCGTTGTTATCGATGATTGAACAGAGATCATTATTATATATTTTTTTTCGAACTTTGAACGGAGGTTACCAAGTATAAAACTGACTATGACTAGCTCTTCGATATCTAGTAAAGTATACACGTTCGTCGACTCATCATTACGCAAAGTATCTCACAGGGTAGGCAGAGGGAGAAAAGCCACTATTCCTTAGAGTAACTGACCTCTTTTCTTCCATAGAGGTAAATCTGGGCCTTCATTTTTTTACGTGACTAAGGTGGGATACATGCATGTGGTCTGCCTGATGGTAACCGGTTACCGCCGCCTATAGACTCAAATTGTAGTGTTGCCATTTTACGAATGTTTCGATTTATATTATAGCAACATTAGTATGAATATACGTAATGTTAAACTACATTAATCATGCAATGTGCTAATTTCAGAAATATTATCTTAGTAGGCACGCGGCCAATTCATATCAAGCGCAAAAATGCTTCCTCTCGACTCCGCGAACTTAATAGGTCGTTATCGGACGAAAAAACTTTTCGCACTTAAATTTGGCACGTTATCCGTCGCTCGAATAAAAACGTCGCTTCTCTTGAGTTGGCCCTCTTTCATTCGTAGGTAGTAGGTATGCTTCCTGACATATTATACCGTGAAGTATAAAGGCTTCCGCGCCCTACCATCTCCCATTTCTGATAACGTACGACGACGGAATAAACACAAGTATCATCGTACATGCGTTATTATCCGAATTTGATACAACATATGCGTAAACGCTAGTGATGTACACGCTATTAAATAAATTACACGATGAATACGTATGTAACGTGTTGGAGAAACTGAAGAGTCAATTCCACGCAGCTATTGTTTTTCAATTTCACTCCTTACTCGACAAGTACCGTGTTAAAACAACTCGATGCTGAATAAATCTTTAGACATGCTAGTGGTTGAGGAAACTCACGGGCTCGTGTGTTCAAACACTCGACGCCTGTTGGGGAGAGTGTCGTCAAACACTCGCTCTGCCGTGCGAAGCCTGAACCACTGTGTTTGACGTGCTCCGCCAAATCGACCCACGAGAGCCTTCCCTATGTTGTTGTAGTCAAGAGCCGTCCGCAACTAACACGTGGACTAGACACTGTGTCCCTTTCTTATCAGAGCCTGAAGCTGACAATGTACTTGTGCCTCAGTTGGAAAACATTCCCGATGACGTTTACACATGTGCCCAACTACCCGATGATTAAAGATCTTTTGATGACATTATTGTTGGGCCCTCACTCCCCGCTAAGCTGCCCTCCCGCGTGACAATTTAGGGTTCGAGATGTTATTCTGTTTGTACAATTTGGTAAGGATTAGGAAGTTTCAGCGGTTGTGTAACGCTCCCATATATGGAACAACACGTTTGGCGATGTTCAAGTGACTTAAGCCTGTTACTATTGTAAATATGTGCAAGCGAAGTATTTACTATAGACCTTATCGTAGTAGATATAAAGTTGAGTATATACTAAAGCCTCGCTTTTACACGCGGCTTGGATATTTGATTTGATTTGATGATTAGAATAGCTACCGCCGCTTACCCGCGAGTGACACCGCAGGGCTCAACTAGTATTTTCTAACTTAAACCAAACGTCTTGGAGCGTTTTCGGTTTGCGTTTCGCGTCACGTACTAGCCGTCGATAGTCCTCTCTGGACCCCATTCGTTTTATAACTATTCAATAGTGTTCGCTTTTGTACTCACTCAATGAGCAGGGCGCGATATTGATGCTCAAATTCCTTCAATCGCCTCTATATTTGTGGCACTAAGTGTTGTACAGCCTTGGCAAACGTATTTACTTTCCGGATGGATTCCGAATAGATTTTTTCATACGATTAAGATAGCAAACACGCAGGTTGACTGTGTTATGGTAAACGGTTACCGCCCCATATATATGCTTGCAACATCAGCAGGGGTTATGCCCGCACACTCCTCTACTAATACTAATATTCGTCTTCTGTATTCTCTTGGGAAAATCTCAACAGGGAGCTAATTACACAGCCCGAGCATCTGTGACAGGGAGCACCATTCTAACCGTTAAGTGTATTGTGACTTATTTCGTTCCAAAATGTTTGACTTTAGATTTTAAATGTTTAACAGGAACAACAAACATGTCAGTGTCATAGATCTTAACATAAGACTTTGCGAGAGCTGGTTTCCAGTGGCGTCGTTCAGGTGATTACCGATCACGTTTGCGATGCTTGATGGCGATAAGCAATATATTAGTTAGAACTCTCAAAAGTCACACCACACGCTTAACGGTGAAGGAAAACATCGAGAGGAAACTTGCATTCGTCTGAGAAGAAATTCAATGGCGTATGTATAGTCGTGCTTGATTAGCGGCGATGGACTCGCCATCTGTCACGTTGGCACCTAAAATATATCTCTGGCGGAAAGTGGGTGTGAGGGTATTACCTATACACCTCTGCCTACTCCTTCGGGGACCCTTGTGGGAAGGCGAGAGGATATTTACTTCAAAAAGTTTACACAAGTTGGGTAATAATGTATATTACTTCTAGAAAAAGTGAATTTAATAAAACCGTGAGGGACACGTCGTGGCGACATGACATAGATAATAAGTACATAAATCTAATTGCATAGCAATTTTTTGTATAGTATATTACACTGTGAACTAGCTATTACGAAGTTCGACTTAATTTGTAGTTGCGTCCGTTGACTATTTCGTGATAATTGCGCGGTAACGACCCGCGCCACACTCGTGTATTCATAGTCAAGAATACGTAATGCCTTTATGTCAATGTGTGCTTAAATAACATTTTAGCCAGTAAAAACAAATAGTATGAATCGATCACATCACTAACACCCGATCGATGATGAAACATAAGAGGTTTGTAAGTCTAGAGAGAACTGGCGATCTGCTCTCTCTCTCTTCCGTCCCATTTGAAGGCGAATTTGACGAACTCGGCGTGATGATATGTATGTATATCACCGTTTTTTATATCATTTATTAGTTATTTTATTTCGTTTCGTTTTAATTCTTTGTTATTCATATCATCAAGCCTTTCAACAGGGGTACGAAATAGTGGGCAGAGGAAGTAGTAAGCCCACATTACGTTCGAAAATTGTACATAAATGGATGCACGATAATCGCACCATGACGCGCAACGGTTCCGTCTCACCTTTGGGTGTAGATATATGGGCAAGCAGACAATAGTCCATTATTATCAGCACTCGGCGATCGTATTACGGCGCCGTGCCGTGATTACATTCTAGGCCTTGACAGGGCGACAGGCGCCCCGCGCCGCCGACAACTGCGACGTCTTTTCAAAGATATAATGTAATATTCCACTCTGAAAAGGGAACCGTTACAGGTGTGCGCAGCGTATTCTTGAAAACTCGCTATGAAAAATGCGCCATTTCTCAGTATTACATAAGGCAAGATGTGTCAAGGCGTCTATCTGAGCGAGACATTCCCGCACTGTCTCCACATTCTTTGTGTATGTAATAAGAGCCGAAAGTATACCAGCTGTTAGCGTCCTCAAAAAAATACATAACGTACCTCGCCTTAGCCCATACATTACGCGCATGTGTTTATTATGACTTTTTTATCTCGGTAAATATGATTTTCATTGTTGGTAATAAAGTCGTAATAAAGGCGGTCCCGGGGACGGAAGGAACCTCGACCCTTCCTGTGGGCCAGCGATGCCGGAATATCGTCCGCGAATACGGTAATTCACGGAGCGACCCCTCGCCGAGAAAGGCTTTTGGCGCAATTTACGTGTGCCCCTCGAAGACCTCCTTATCGTTTCTTGAATTAAAATACTCGATGACAGACTTTCTATTGTCACATTCAATTCAATTGTTATACGTATAGTTTGAATATATTATTTCATTACAATTCTGGACAGATCTGGCGTTTGCAAACTTTCGCATTTTTTATAATACTAAGATTTAATTAAATTATCGTATAAATGAGCACTAGTACTTTTACTTCGTATTTATACTACTCTGAAATAGCTAGAATGATTTGAAAATTGGAATAGAGATAGCTAAACATGAATAGATATTGTATATAATATGATACTTGGAGCAAAAAAAGTTCTGTTTCACTGAAACCAACCCTATGCGTACGGTTTTCTAATACTAATGTTTTACCCATAAAGTTCCAACAATATGAACTTCCAAAACTGACAATGAATGTCTATGAATCTTTTCATTCTGCATTCCTGAATGATGATTGTTAAGCCCCAATTCTTAAGTCTACACACACAGTCCCCTCACAAACAGGTAGGATGGAAACAATCAGTTTCCTTGGAGTTGGTCAAATCTTGTGGTTAATTGAATTAAGCGTGGCCCCATTTGTCCCGGTTGAGTCCTATTACCCGTGCCTACGTGCAATATCTCTTGGCGAAAAAAGCCCATTTGTTATGGTGTCGTGCAGGTTAGAGCTTGGACCGGTCTTATATAAATGGAATTCCATCGCAATGCAGCTATAGCTTTAATGTGACGAACCTTTTCTTCACCACACAAGCTACACCGTAAGGGTAGGCAGACACTTTTTTAGCTGGATAATATAGTAAGTATAGTTGGATACCGAAAGTATTTTGTAGACACTCAATATTACCCATTTGTATGTGATTTAAGCGAATTACGAATGCGGAGGATTACCAAAGATATGCATATTCCTTTTTGCATCCAAGTATCGAAAGCAACCAATTCATTTCGTATTGAATGAATAGCGTACCTAGAATAAAAAATATAAGCAAGGTGTTAATATTATATGAAGAGACTGATTAATGTGGACGAAGCGAAAGAGGTATGTAAGTCTAGAGAGAACTGGCGCTCTATACTCTCTGCCTACCCCGTTAGGGACTTGGCGTGATGATATGTATGTATTTTAATATTATATTGTACGTTCAGCATGAATCCATCACGTGGATGGGAGAATCATTTTAGATTAGACGTTCCCTCAAGTCTCTGTGTACATATTTAAATATTTAAGCTGAAGCAAGACTGTGAGAAACGCACGGAGGTCGGGATTCCTGTTGACCTAATTTCACGCGATCTACATTGTAGTGCAGCATATATATCGGTACTTTGCAAGGTAATTTGCTATATTTCTTTGTTGTAATCTTTGGTCGGCAAGTATTTAATGATTTGACTATGAATCACATAATTAAATTACGTTTAACGGCTGGAGGATTTGGTCTCGCCATTATTCGGTTTAGTAACAAAAATTCCCGGAACGCGCGCACCGAGATACAATACAACTCAGAAAAAAATCACGGCATTTTAGCGCTTTTTTCTGTTAGTTAAACGTGTCCTGTTTGTCTACTATCTACATGATTTGCTTGTCTTCCTACTAATATAATAAATGTGAATGTTTGTCGGATGTTTCTTACTCATTCACAACGTAATGGCTGAACGTAATTGCATGTAATTTTACATGATAATCTAAACGAAATAGTTAGATATATAAGTCTAGAGAGAACTTACTTTTCTGCCTACCCCG
Organism: Drepana arcuata; assembly: GCA_016069955.1. Lineage (NCBI taxonomy): Eukaryota > Metazoa > Arthropoda > Insecta > Lepidoptera > Drepanidae > Drepana > Drepana arcuata. The sequence continues at coordinate 5,526 of JACCPG010000946.1, read as the reverse complement.
TTGGGATAGGCAGAGATAGTAAGTATAGAGAGATAGAGATATATTGGCTTAGTATTCCGCCCGCTGAAGATAAGCGGTTACCGCCGCCTTGGAACGGTCGTAATATTTACGCGTCGCCGAGCCTGTGTTATTACAAAAACATCTGATATTTTTCTGACGCTCCTATTTATTGCCGTTTTTGTACACGCCACTTTGTTTCACAATTTGCTTTCTACGCAGGATAATGTTTTTTTTCTCTGGAATACTTTAATCGCACTCGTAAATATATTTTAACGACTAACAATGCTCGTTAAAAACGTATTATAAACAATAATTATTTCACGTGCATTTTTTACGGTATTTTAAGAATGTAAGCCCAAAGCGTTTTTTGTATGTTTTTCCCGCAGTAAGGTAATTTATAATAGTCCAGTATTGTAACTATGAACGGTAAATACATATTCTTTTCATATATAAACTGACGAACGTGTATGAAGACTGATTAATGTAGATGAACCGAATGAGGTAGGTATGCAAGTCTAGAGAGAGAACTGTCTACTCTTTTTGCCGAATTCGTGAGGGACTGGAGCTGCGATAGTAGCGGATCGATATATATGTATTTTCACGTCTTCCTTAAGAATACAATAATAAAAAAAATAGCCAAATATATTTTTAAGCTAAATAACGCGGTGTACCAACCTTTTCTCGGCTTAGGTGCCAACATGATAAGTGTCCGTCGTCTTTTCACAAACACAAAACGTTACGTAATTACTTCTTTGAATTCCTTCTTAAATGTACGCAGAAAAAAAAAATATCAATGTCATGTATTCATAATTTACTAACGTTAGTACTCAATTCCCAATACTCAAGCCGCGTCGCACCATTGAAATTATTTGGTAACGACGAGATATAATAAAGCTCCTTCCAATACAGAATGTGGGAATTGTCAGATGTTGCTTATAGTTAAAACGTACGTGTTAAAACCAGAGCACGCAACCAACTAACACCAGTATAGAGTGAGCTTTAATATGATCGGCTTCCACATTAAATGTTATGAAAACGAGGGTGATACGAGCTCTTATATCGTGGTTGATGGAAGATAAAACATGTGGGAGCGATATGGTAGGTAATTGTACTAGGAGCTAAAGTGGTGGCTCTAATCGCAGGTGTAAATTTGACGGACACATGTGTCCACAGTGTTGACGCATGCAAAGGTTATTCAGGGCTCATCATCATTAGTGAAATCAGATTTTATATATATAATTATACATACATATATCATTACGCCGTGTCCTTCACGCTCATGGGTTGGGAGAGAATCAGAGCTTATTCTCACTAGACCTAGACTAGAGACCTATTTCTCTATAGGCGCTAAATCATTACGAGATGTATCCATAGGAGTGTTTGCGAAGCTGAAGGTCTTGGGTCCGATTAGGTCAATTTGTGTCATGATGCCAAGATTATAGCTATATAAGGGACTCTTTCTGTCTACACAAGCTGTGAGTATGTTAGCCAGAGAGAGTAGAGTGCAATTTTTCTTAGATTAACAAATCTACAATCAATCCTAGGATTATACCTACAGATTTTCCGAAATAATTTAATATTTCACTAAAACAATTCGTTAAAACTCCTGCTAATTTTATAGCATTTAAGTCGGCTGTAACTGCTACCGCGAAACAATAATTGCTATAAAGCTACATAGGAACAGGTTAGTGCCTCACTGTAATTATCCACGAACCGGCCATTATAATTTATACATCTATTGTAATATCTTTCTCTAAAGAAAATCGCGTGTCAAACAATAATTGGTGTTTCCGTGACAGTGGCCATTTGCATCAGGCCGCCTGTAAATACAGCTTATTGAATTGTTGCTCTTTAAAACGAAATTATGCCAGCGATAACTATATTGGTGGTTGTAATGACGGCATTAGGGGCCACATAATTGTACCAAACACAAATTATAATGGACGCGTTTTGATTGATGATATATTTTTCAACGCGAACATTTTTCTAAATCGTATGCTAATTAGCTAGCTGTTGAAAATAGCGTTCGTTGTCAAATATTCCGACGGTCCTATATTTCAGCGTATTGACATGGTCTAAGAGCATCCATGCATGGAAATTGTCTCTTTCAAAGTTATGTTATTGAAGTGACAGATATACGTAAAATCTGGGCTTTAAGAGCCAGTATTCATTGAATATATTTTTGTAATAAAGAGAGAATGTGCGCTCCGTTGAAGTAATTCAAACGAACACGGATAAAAATTGTTCACTACGATTGGAAATCATAGTTCCCGGTGCGGTGTTTGAAACGGTCAGGTCACTTCATTCCCAACATGCGCATGAAGCGTATGCCAACGTATTGAAAGCCTCTCAGCTGCCAGTATATGTTACTTTTTACCTTTGTTTACAATTGCAATGTGAGGGTTGAATGCGTCAATGAATATTCATCAAAATATTTGCTCTGAAGTAGCCTCGTGGGCCGTAATAAGTCACGTGGGATGAAGGCTTTATAGTGGTTTATGCGGTAATTGAATTTGTTCAGCGTACAAATATGAACTGTATGTTGTACCAAATTAAGTTCTGGATTTAGCGTGGATGGCCTTTGATTAATAAGGCTTACTAATTCGTTCACTGAGTCCTATGAATCGATTGACAGACAAACAAAATGTATGATTAATACATAAAGGTACAATTAAAGTAGATCGCAAAAGAGCCGTGGTCTCTGAGTGGTCCTAGTAGTATAAGTAAGTAGTAGCCTGAAAGGTAATGATCGCAAATTCGAATTTAAAGTGCATGAATGTGATTGTGATTGGTTACACTATGAACTTTACGGTGAAGAATAACATCGAGAGTAAGCCTGCATACGTTTGCGAAGTAATTCAATGACGTATGTATGGACAGCTTTGCTTGAGAAACGGCTATTGACTTGCCAAGTGTCACTTTAGCACCTAAAACAAATGAAATATCTAATTCGAAAAGTAGGTGTATGGGTAGTACTATAAACCTTTGCCTACCCTTTGCCTGATGGGAGGGCGTGATGATAAGAAGATATATAATTACATTATTTACGACATCCTCGAAAATGTATTCAAACTGAAACGCAACGCACAAGGTATTTAAGCGCAAACTTAAGCGTTTAGCACACAAGTCATTACGCTCGCGGGTGTAGGAAACAGACATTTTCCTCAATTTAATTTCGCCAGACAGGCTTTCACATCTGATGTTATTAAGGGTGGGTATTTTTCTAACCCCCGTCTATAATGTGATATTCATTTATTTCATTTCCCGCCGGATGGTCGCGCTTGCGAGGAAACAAAGCCATTTCCTAGAGCGACAAGACGCTGCCAGTCGCGAGGGAGTTCATCGTTGCATACGGGCGACTGTGACATTTGACGTCTTCTTCTAAGTGCTTCTATGCCGTGTGCGCTGAAGCATATTCCTTTGTTTATTTTATTGCAAAAGAAAACTTTAAGATCCTACAATTTTTTGTGCGGATGTTTGTCCTTCTTTAACGCTAGGACTACTGAACGGAATTGCATTTAGCATAAAGATATGTGATTAGCTGGATTATATCCTCATAATATATATATCCTCACGCCTTCCCACAAACCCTTGTGGGAACCCTTGTGGGTAGGAAGAGGTGTATAGGTAATACCCACACACCCACTTTCCGCCAGAGGTAAATTAGGTGCCAACGTGACAGATGGCCAGTCCATCGCCGTTACTCAAGCACGACTATACATACGCCTTTGAATTTCTTCACAGACGTACGCAGGTTTCCTCTCGATGTTTTCACTGTACTTAAGTTCAGAAAAACTCATTGGTACGGTCGGGATTCGAACTTGCGACCTTTACGTCGCAGGCAACTGCTCGAACCACTCGGCCACCACGGCTATAGCTATTAGCTGGATTAACATGTGGAATATGTTTTATTCCAGAAAATTAATTATTATCGAAGGTAACCGCGGGGCATAGCTAGTTGTGGATATTGTTCAAGCTGTTTCTGATGTTTGTTGTTTTAAGACACTCAATCCAATGGAATCGCAATAAGACGATATTTAGACATTTTAAATTAACAGTACAAATTAAAATTCGATGTGTGAAGACAGTTCTAAAATGTTGCTAATTATTTCACTAAAGTTTCCGATGACTATCCCTTAACAATTCATACCCTTCTCTCGTACAAAGGATCTTTCATTTTTCTTTTGAAACTTGAATATGCAAAAGAGATTGATCAATAATCTTTTGTGCGAATTGTAGAGCCAGTCGCTCGTGTGCTCAAGTCTGTTGCTTCGTTGTATCCCGCCACTCGGGGTGCATTGTGTAAGACGCGTCGATTTACCATTCCGAGTGAGTTTGACGTTCACAATGTATATCGCCCGCCCGCGCCATATCTTCCTTTCTGAGAGCCTTTTTGCGGATGTAATTTATGTAATTTGGAACAAAGAGGATAATTCACTCAATTTATATTAAACCAAACCTGTACAAAAAGAAGATTTATATTTTCATTTACATGAATTATTCTTTTATACCACTTCTCATTTAAAATATTCCCGAAATAAATAAAACTGCAAACCCCTTTCGTTACAAAAAATAAATATATTTTGTAGGAGTTAATTAACGTATCCTAAATAAGCATGAACATCTCGTTAATATGGTACAAGGAATTAATTAACAGAACAAAGGCTGTTATTTCCAGTAAAAATTCTTTAGACTTTAAAAAAATACTCGACGAGGATGGGATTCGAACCCACGCGTGCAGAGCACATTGGATTAGCAGTCCAACGCCTTAACCTCTCGGCCACCTCGTCGTGTGTGTGGGCCATGAAATTACCGTTGGCTTTCTAGCGCATCTCATAAAAGCAAACTGGCTCCATTTACACAGTTGTTGCTATCGTACAACTTTTTCCATACTAACCATTGTAAACACCATGAACTGCAGCTGTTGTTTTGTACGATAAAACCTTTTGTTACGATTTATTGAAGTTCTTGTTTCCAATTACGACATAAGTAAGATTTAAGATGGGCTCGAACTTATAATTTGTTAATTTAAAATTAATTAATCTCTATTTATGCAGTAAATTTTGGAAGATTATAAATTTGTTAATACATTTAAATTATTGTTAATCAAGTTATTAATCAGTGTTACTCGCTACTTTGTCCGCGTGCAGCATGTTTTATCTTTGTACATAACTAATGCCTGCTACTGTATCCGCTTAAAATTATGACTCACATATTATCTGTTACTCCATTCAAAGGGAGGGGTCCCTTTCAAGTTGAGTTTTATTTTCACGACAAAAAGTAGCGTATATTCAACGTAGCGTTTTTTTTTGCCCGTGTTCACTCTGTGTTCGGATAGTTATACTGTGTTGGCAGCATAATGGAACTAATCCCTCTGCTGCTAAAACTATATAAAAATGTCTCCCCTTCCCCAAAGGGGATTATTGGAGACATGATAAATTAATCGCGCTGGTACACAACACAAAAAAATCGTCTTATTTGCCCAAGCGGGCAGAACCAAATTCGAACAGGAAACCCGTTATACCC
>JACCPG010000941.1:0-63013 GCA_016069955.1 Drepana arcuata | reverse complement strand
GCAATGTTTTTGATTTTATGACATTTACGACTCAAGTTGGAGAGCTTACTATCAGTTTCGGCGTGTGTTTTTATACCACCTTTTCTAATCACCACACGGGGTAGGCAGAAGATACTTTCAAGACTAAAAAATCTCTTTCTTCATCTAAATTATCGACCGGAAAAGATGCAAGCATAAGAACCCATAAGTAGTGGTCAGAGATCGTGTATAGCTATCGTTCAGTATAGATATGTCCATCTAAACGGGTAAATTTACCCTCGAATTATAGCCTACTACGTTAACACTAGCTTTTAATCTACTGGTTCGCCCGCTGTGTTTATTATTTTTCTTTAATAAAGTATAAACTTCCTAAGTGCTAACTTGTCATATTATTCATTCATGCACCGCTCTTATTGCTCGTAGCGTAATGTTATAGCTCATAGCCTTGCTCAATAATTGACCTAATTAATCCAGAAAATGTTTAGAAAAACATTTTCTGGATTCATTTCCCTGTGATTAATTCCTGTGATTAGCACGTTCAATCAAACAAACATTAGAGTCGTGGAGGCCGTGGTTGCCTGCAACACAAAGATTGTAAGATCGAATCACGACTGTACCAATGAATTTTTCGAACTTAAATACAGTAATTGGTCTCACCATTAGCTTTACGATGAAGGAAAACATCGAGAGGAAACCTGCATAAGTTTGAGAAGAAATTCAAAGGCGTATGTTTAATCTGCTTGTGCAACGGCGATGGCTTCACCGTGTGTCCGATACACCTATAAATCTCTAGCGGAAAATGGGTGTGTGAATACTACCTGTACACCTCTACCTCTTCGGGGATTCTTGTAGGAAGGCGTGAGGATATAATAATAGTAATTAAACAAACAAACAAAATAGAGCCGTGGTGGCCGAGTGGTTCGAGCAGTTGCCTGCGACATAAAGATCGCAAATTCGAATCCCGACTGTACCAATGAATTTTTCTGATCTTAAGTACAGTGATTAGTCACACCACGAGCTTTACGGTGAAGGAAAACCTTGAGAGGAAACCTACATGCAGCTGAGAAGAAATTCAAAGGCGTATGTAGTTGTGCTTGAGTAACGGCGATGGACTCGCCATCTGTCACTTTGGCACCTAATATACCTCTGGCGGAAAGTGGGTATGTGGGTATTATCTATACACCTCTGCTGCTACCTATACACCTCTACCTCTTCGGGGACTCTTGTGGGAAGGCGTGAGGATATAATTATAATAATTAAACAAACAAACTTCAGCTTTAAAGTAATCATATAGAAGTGCACTCTTTGTTCCACTTGGTAATGGGTTTATTACATTCTTGCATGCTTTTGTTATGCCCAACATGTCCATTATTAACATGTTTGTGCATCTGGCTCGACCCGAGCTCACGTCATCGATGACTCATTACATGCTAGCCAGGCTTGAGACCCATTCAAGGCTCACCTTTCCAAGAATTTATAACCATAGGGTTCATGTAGACTGCGATTTCTATATTGCTTTTTGTTTTCATTGCGTGTTAATATCCGGTGCCTTGAACTTTGTTCCTTTAAATGCTTCAATGGATAATAACATTGACAGGTTTGACACTATTTCGGTATCATTAGAATACAGTCATAGGTATCATAGCGCCGATTCCCTTAAGAGACAGAGCGCTATTTCTCTGTAGACTAAAATACATCCACATTCATTGGTAATTTCATCCTGGTCTCTACTAAGATCAGAATTTATTTGGTAATACATATATATTTTTACGCCTTCCCAGAAGTCTCCTAGAAGGGTCGCTTGTCGTTGGAGATACATTTAGATGCCACGTTACAGATGGCAAGTCCATCGCCGATTCTCAAGCACAGCTACACATTTCTTTGAATTTCTTCTCCCTCGATATTATCCTTCCCAGCAAAGCTCATGGTGTGATAAATCACTGTAGTTAAGTTTAGAAAAACTCATTGGTACTTACTACTAGAGTTCGAACCCGCAATATTTATTTCGGAGGCGAAGACAAACCGCTCGGCTATAAGGTTATCGGAAGTTTTATAAAATGAAATCGCTTTAGTGCACACTTGTACCAGAAACCTGTATGGCGGTCGGCAAGTTTTACTGCCTCGATTATGGTTCACGATACCAGGTTAGTGGGATTTAATCTAAACTTGATTAAACTGCGATCCAATACGGTATACTTGAATAAGGTATTCATTGGATGTGTTAATTTAATTCGAGAGAGTATAAGATGAGGCGAAGTTTTGTTTGCTTCTTCCGATTACGGCTATTTTTTTACTGTATACGATTTTATCTACGTCATAGTTTCCTACAAGGGTTGCCTAGAGGTTATCAGATATCCGGCGGTTTGAGGCATAACTTTTGAATAGGCCTTTAAATTCCTTTTTTTTTTATACCACACGGGTGGCAAACAAGCATGCGGTTCGCCTGATGGTAAGCGGTTACCGCCGTCTATGGACGCTTGCAACATCAAGGGTATTATTGCAATATTGCTCGCGCGCTGCCGACCCTACCGGAATCTTTTCACGACCTTCTTGAAGAACTCCATGCTGTACTCTCCAGGGATAGCCTTAACGGGGAGGTCATTCCTCAGCCTGAGCGTGAGACGTAGATTTTTACTACACACGGGCCTCTGCCCAAAATACAGATTGTGTCAGTTCTCTCTAAACTTCTCTCGCTTCGTCTAAATTCATTAGTTTCTTCACACATGCTCGTCGGTTTCGAGTACTCTTGACGCTCCCGTCCTGTGTATCACATTACCAATAATGAAACCTTACGCTATATCAAGCAGGCCAGTAACCCTAAGCAATGTTTGTAGTTAAGACTAGTGAGTCATCTCATATTGACGCTATAAATTCTCACGAGAATCGTCAACTCAATTTACTACCATGGGGGTACTATTACGTCTATGTGAGCCACTGTTGATGCTTTATTGAGATTAATGGACTGCTTTAGTCTGACAAGAAACTATTAACGATAGTCCTCTCGTTGAGTTAGAATTCTATTAAATGTTGTGGTTAGAGCGATGGGTAATCCACGTTCAACAGATTTTATTGAGCGCACGTGGTTATCAAGAACATCTTTACGCTAACCGAGCTTATAACACTCTCTGAAAAAATAAATTTTTATGTTATGATCCTATTAATATCATTAATGCGAAAAGTGTAGAAAATGTGTGTTTCCCTTTCAGGCAAGAACTACTGAACAGAATAGGATGAAATTCGGCACAGAGATACATTATTCGCTAGATTAACACATAGGATTTGGTGATACATAAAAGAAAAAACAAGCCGCAAAAAAAAAAAGGCACAAACACGCCGATGTACACGCACAATACGAAAGTAGACGAGATAAAAATCAAGATGGCAATATAAATATAATGTGTTTAGGTAAGTAGGCAGTTTACTATCAATACATATCTACCAGTAAAATCAATTTGTACGCGGGTAAAACCGCGGAGCAAGCTAGTTGACAATAATGACGTAGATAATGGACTACAGCTCAGACATAATACGCTATATTCTAGGTGTCAGTCATCACGCCACTCTCCTCGTTAATCTAGAGCATTGATCAGACTAAAAAATTTAATCGTGACGCGTAGCGTAACCTGAGTAAATATCCATTCGGTTCTCTGTTGATAGAAATTTCACTCGAACCAAGATTTTTTGTTATTTGTTATTATTGCTTTCAAGAACATACATATCTTCACGCCTTCCTAGAAGGGTCGTTGAATGGTTAGGTAGAGCTCTAAGAGCACCCTTGCTTTATGAAATTTTATAACAAGATGTTTTCCTGCTGAAGAGGCAGAGGAAGACCACGTTCCAACTACCTAAATCAGATCGATCCGACGCCCAAGGACGGGAAAGTCAAGAGTACTCGAAACCGACGAGCAATTATGAAGAGACTGATGAAAGTGGACGAAGCGATAGAGGTAAGTCTAGAGAGAACTGGCGCTCTACACTCTCTGCCTATCCCGTTAGGGGCTAAGTTTGCAGTGCCAAAAATCACAGCCACGGTTCGATCCTAAAATCCTGTAATCATGATTTGAAAATGACTACCTAACCAAGTCATAATACTTCTACTTCATTCGTTTCTATTGGATGCAGCTATTTCAAAGTACTGTAATGTTACATGTACTATAATGCTGCCCAGACAAAAGTAAGCCTTTTCTTTGGCTGAACGTGTCTCTAGTATCTCTAGTCCATTATTCGCAATACTAATAATGTCTTTAAGAGTTTTTTTGTTTTTGTGCGTCCTTTCGTCACGGCATTAAACTCGAGGTCAAGAGGCCCCAGAATGTAGTGTACTGTACTCTGTATGTCTGCACATTACTGCTAACATTTATAGATATATCTTCACGTCCACACGGCTCTCAAAGGCTAAGGGAGAAGTGTAATAACTCCCTCATGTCGCTGGACCAATACGCACGACTTTACAGACTTCGTCTTATGTATGCAGTTTCCTCTCAATGTATTCCCTCTTATATCGAAAATCACACGTCCAAAAAGCAAATCATTAGAATCATCATTTTGTAGGCCACTAAAACTGCTGTAACTTTAAGCATAAAAGATTTGCCTGAACTAAAGTACCTTGCAAATTTACTTCCGCATTTTTTTTTCTTTCCAACTAAACCGAATCGTCAGCAAAACAAGTGCGCGGTGATTGCCTTATCCCAGGATAAAAACCAAAGCACGCAAAAAATATCCCAAGATATTAAGCCTGTGGTTAGTAATTCGAGCAAATCGCTTTATGACTCATTGTAATCTGAACCAAAATAGCTCATTTATCGTTACTTTACAGCCGAAATTCTCAACCGGTCCGAACATTCCACCACCCATCGAACTAAATTCAGAGGTATATTAAATTGCGTAATTCCAAATTGAAGACATTGTTGTGTGGCTTCGGTGTCCCTGACTTTTTAATTATATATATTGTTGTGTAATGTACACCTTACATAGAACTAACAAACGTCTTGTTTGTCTAGAATAGTCGTGGGAGTGATTCTTTTCTTGACGCTTGACTGATGTTACCCATTACAAACGAATAGCTTAGGGCGTCTCTTGAGGAAAATACTATTGAATGAACAATGATAAGTGATTTAGGTAATTGATCGAAACTTTAGGCTCGAATCGACGGATTAAATACAAGGGCAGTGGGTTAATGTGCTACCAGCGTTCATAAAAAGGGCCGGAATCTTTCTGGGTTGAATGAATAAATTTATTTTAGAAAAACACATTGAATAACTTAGATGACTGGCCACAGCCAGTAGTTCGGTTCGCTTGTGTGTAGAATATGAATGAGGTTCTTTGCACCTATTTCGCCCACATAATAGCTAAGTTCGAAAGATACGTGTGAAATTACGTTTGAACAAATTTAATCTAGCTCGCCTCCGGTTATTAGGCGGCTATTTTGGGTTTATCGCTCTTCCGGGCAGACGCCCACAAATCATCGGTTTTGTGATATTGATAGCGAACCTTTTTTTATATTTTCAAGTCATTAGCATAAGTAGTTTCGTTCAACGATAGAGATAACTAGACGGATCTTAATTATTGAAAGGAAAAAACTATTGATCAAACAATAATTTTGAGTAGAACTAAACTGTTTAAATGGCACCGGTCATTGATACGGCATACATAATCAATTTTCCTGCACTTGACCTTGCGTCGCGTTACATCACAACTGCGTGCTTGGCATATTGCACGTTTAGCAAAATACTTTTGGCCATTGTGGTAAAGAAGGTGGTGGATGAACAAGACATGAACCTGAAGAATCGGTCAGAAGAATTGCTCGATCGCAAGGGATGGGAAGAGAAGAGGGAGGACTTTGCATTGCAGTGGGGCATAGATCATTACCTTCAAGAGATTTGCTCTTTTTGGCGACTTGATGCAATTCCTTCTATTGGCTTCTGTCCAGCGCAATTTCTTTGAGCCCGAATCCCTATACGTCATGAGAGACTAATATATGTAATCGGAATCTTACGCTAATCTTAGTCTTCCTCTTCTTATCTTTACATCTAAAATATCGTTAGAGAAGCTATCATTTTATTTAGGCTAGTAATTAGAAATACCTTTTGCAATGGATAATCAAATTGTAGCAGCCTTGAGAATCCATTAGGGTTACTAAAATCTTTATAACACGTGTGAACAATAGTTGTTCAATACGAGCTCAAAGACTTTCTAATTGACCTTTATTGGCGTAGATACAAAGGTTTATTTAGTCCAAGGTCGGCTTGTCGCAGCGGACTAGAGATCCGGTGGTCACGACTTCAACTTACCTGAATCTTTTATAATTGCTATTGGGCAGCCCCAACTAGAATATACGGTGATAAGAACCGGTATCTAATAGTTGTCATCATGTAATTCACCTACTTACTTCATCCATTTCAATCAACATTTATTAGTTCTAGGGATATATTTTAAATTATTATATGTGTATATATCTTCACACCTTTAAACGAGGCTCCGAAGTGGAACGCAGAGTTGTGACATGCCGGAGATATAGGTATGTAGGTTCCGGCGTGACTATCACTGAAAATTAAGTTCAGAAAAACACATTGGTAACACATATAAGTCAGATTTCCTCGTTTCCTTTAAATCTTAGGTCTCGATTTTCGGGCGGACACGACCAAATGGTTGTCCGTTTCGCTCGGGCGTTCACCGTGTCCAATGTACATTTTATGGAATTGCGATTTGGTGGTTTCCTGACGTTGTCACTTCTAGCTTGGTTCCCACAGCGTTTATTTGTTTACTTTAAAATATATTTTTTACTAAATTTGATGCAGTAGGACGATGATAATTCTCGAAAAAGAAATATAACAGGATAAGCAGTTCCTGAAATAAGCGCTTTTCAAACATGATCTATACTAATATTACAAACGCAGACAAACAAACTGCCTGTTTGTAATATGAGAATAGATAGTGGTTTATCCAACCATCATGGGTTATATGAAGTATAATGATTCAATTATGTGAGCAGTTCGTGTGAACGATGGAGAAAATCTTGTTGAACAAAACATCATAGTGAACAAAACAGAACAGGCAGAGGTAAGACCACGTACTAAATATCTCGATCAAGGCGATAAATCAAAGATGACGTCAAGAGTTCTTGAAATCGGCAACTAGTTATGGAAAGACTGATTGAGGTTGATACGAAAGAGGTCTACAAATATAGAGGGAGTGTATGTATTTATGATGTCACCATTGAAAAGCTTTTGATGCTGAGTGTACTTATATGCAAATACATACCAGAAAGTCCGTATGACCCACAAACGAGAGCCAGAGCGAACAAGTTCCCCTGACGTTGAGTTAAATGTTTTATTAATCGAACTTGTGTACATGGAAGTATCCCTTACACTGCCCACTTGACTATTCATCAACGTATAATTTCTGTTTAAACTTATATTTAAAAAAAAGCCGAACAGAGTAAGCATTGCCTTTAGTAGAATTTCTCTTCAATCTAGTACTTTCGAGGTTAAGTTGGAGGGTTATAGGATGGCAAGCTGGTGTTTTGGTATTTAGGTGCTCTGGGTGTAGGTGTATTATTTGTGAAGTATATGTCATTATCATCATATCATTATGACGAGCCCCTAACGGGTAGGCAGAGAGTAAAGAGCGCCAGTTCTCTCTAGACTTACATACCTCTTTCGCTTAAGCTCTTCGAGCTCCCCATTAAGGTTTTCTCTGGAGAGTACAGCATGGAGTTCTTCAAGAAGAGTGTGAATAGATTCCTGCAGGATTGGTAACGCGCGAGAGATACCCCTGGTGTTGCAAGCGTCCATTGTAACCACTCACCATCAGGCGGACCGCATGCTTGTTGCCACCTAAAAAAAGTCTCTTCATACATGCTCGTCGGTTTCGAGTACTCTTGACATCCCGTCATTGAGCCGATCGATTTGATCTAGGTAGTTGGAACGTGGTCTTCCTCTGCCTCTTCTTGAAGACACTTTTGCTTTGTTTCGTCAATCTTTCTTCACCCATCCTTTCTATATGTCCAAACTAACGTATATGAAGTATATATATGCAGCAAATTTAAATATTTTCACCCACCCAATATTAATATGTATGTTAGCATTATGAGTAACGGATACTGATTCAACCAACTTGGGAAACTTCATGTATTTGGGCCCAAATTTACAAACGATAAATTCAAAATATAAAAAACTAAGTATATGTCAAATGTAATCCCACCTTAACAAAGTCCATTATATCTAGCGTACTGCATCTCAGCCCACCAGCGTGTTCATTTGCATATCTGAACCTCCCTGCATCTATGTGAATTAACTGTTAGCTCTGGCCATATGATATTAGGCCTTAGGGTCTTCTAGATGCGGCGTATAGTCATGACATATTAGTTGTGGAAAACAAAATCATGGCAGGAACATCTGGCCTACTTGAAATCTCAGAGAAAGTTTTGGACCGGGAATGGCGAAAAGCGGGGTATTTTCACGCCTAAACAAAGGGATAGAACACGACATATTTAGGTGTCAAAGTAATTGATAGCTAGTCCGACGTTGTGAATAAAGAGCCTTTAATTATTCTATAACGTATATACAGGCTTCCTAGTTATGTTATTCTTTACTGTAAAGCTATTTACAACATATTTAGTTTCAGAATAAAAAATAGTTAAAAAAAACTAAAAAACTATTATTTATTTTTAATTTTTTAGTGATTATTTTTAGCGATTATTTTAACGATTATTACGTAGCGTATTATCAAGTTTATCTTTCGAATCAGCATCAGCACCTTTGCTTAGCAGTGCAAAAATGAATATAAAAAAAATCGCTGATCCTGATTATCCTAGTAAGGATAACGGGTCAAAATGCTTAAAATATTGAATTGTCATCGGTCCTTAATAAGTATGCCAAATTTCGAGTTAATCCGACGTTTTGAAGGGGGTTAAAATCATGTTCAAATGATTTCATTCCGTTACATACTAACATACATACGTCTCAAGGTAATAAAAGCGTGTTAAAAAGACACTTTTTCCGACCGTTGCAGTCTGAATCTGTAATCTTAAGTTTGCAAGCGATAATTTCAATCATCACTCGGCGAACATATCTATATAGGTCCCTAACACATTATATTAACATCATTTAATCATTTTTTGTTGTGGGCGACGATCCCGAACCCGCGATTAAAACAAGGCATGTAAACTTTCAGCTAACAAGGTAATACATGACGTCAATGCCTGTAATTTGATATAACACTGTACGTAACAAAATTAAATTATATAAGTTTAACCTTGTATTGCACCTATCTTTCGTCAAACAAACATTTTGCATAACCTAATTTAGAGACTTAACTTTCAAATCTTGTTTGAACACAAACAAGGTTAATAAAGGCCTGATAGCTATCTCGTGTTTTAACTCAAGGTACAGAAGAAATTTGAGCTGCAATCTTTGCGTTGCAGACGACTACTCGAATGTTTCGTCCACCACCCTCAATTATATAGCAGTTGTAATTATAGAAGTGGAAAGTAAATTGTGGTTCGAGCAGTTGCCTCCGACACAAAGATCGCAAGTTCGAATCCCGACTGTACCAATGAGTTTTTCTAAACTTAAGTACAGTGATTAGTAGACACACCACGAGCAGAACGGTGAAGGAAACATCGAGAGGAAGCCTGCATTCGTCTGAAAATACGTAAGTCGTACGTGGTATGTATAGCTTGAGTAACGGCGATGGACTCGCCATCTGTCACGTTGGCACCTAATATACCTCTGGAAAGTGGGTGTGTGGGTATTACCTATACACCTCCCTTCGGGAGCCCTTGTGGGAAGGCGTGAGGATATATTATTTATTATTTTTATAAAATAAATAGAATAGATCAGCAAACGTGGCGCGTCGGATAGTCTTTGCCCAGACGTGATAACCCTCTGTTGCTTTTATAAGAACATTTATTGTATTACATACGAATGATCATTTGAAAGTTGTATTCACTTGTTGAAATATTGATTATGGTTTCGTTGTTAATTTTGTTGTAGTAAACAAAACAGTCATTAATTAATATTCGTGTGAAAGTGTACACGCTGTTTGATTTAATGCGTCGGATTAGATTAGAGTATTGTAACAATCAGTCACGACTTTGCTAATTCTATATGTGGTCTAGTAAGACATTGATTCCGTCTATGTTTAATCTTAAAGAAAGAAAGATAACTTTACAAAGAATATTCAAGCCTCGGCACCTGAGTAGTTAGAGTAGTCACATGCGACGGAAAAATGGCAAACTCGAACCCCGACTGTTCTTCTGGTTTCGAGTTTTCTGAACTCAAGTACAGTAATTATTAACATCACGAGCTTTACGATAAAGATGTAGTTAATAAGTAAGTAAGTTAATAGAAATGTTCGAGACATTGCGATGGACTCGCCACCTGTCACGTTGGCACCTGAAATATATTTCCGGCGGAAAGTGGCTGTATGGGTAGTATCTATACGCCTCTGCCTACCCAGGGGGCGCTAGTGAGAAGAGATGAAATAGATAAAAGTGATTTTGCCTTATGTTATGTTTTTGAATTAATTCAAACCACGATGGCGCCACACAAATCAGTCCTAGACTCGGCGTCGGGTTGTCTTATACTTTTAAGACAACCCGACGCCGAATACAAACATTATGTACTTTAACAGTTCTATTTGCAATGCCTGCATAGATTTGTCCGGTGTCACTACCACTTTCACCGGCGTAGGCAGCTATGATTGAAATTCAACACAGCGTGTTGCAAATGTAATTCAGTGAAACAGGCCCGCAATCAGCTTTTATTACAATTCGTCGTGTTGACAATTCAATCCCGCTGTATAAGGCTTTGCAAATGTATTCCGAGTATCGGGCGTAATTTATTGCTTCCCAAATGGTTTTGGAAACGTCTCCGATTAACATTTCTGCTGCCATATTCCGATTTCGGGTTTTGTATGGCGGTTGCATTACCGAATCGGAACGTATCGATAATGATTATTTCGGCACGCGTCCGTTTCAAGTGAACAGTTTTAAAATATCAAGAATAATTTATTTATGTCTGTTATAGCCGCGCCCCGCGTTTTTATCCGCGTTGAATTTTACTTCAATAGATTCTCACGCCTTCCCACTAGGGTCCCTGAAGGGGTAGGCAGAGGTGTATATATAGGCGCCAGAGATATTTTTTAAGTACGAACGTGACAGACGGCTAGTCCATCGCCGTTACTCAAGCACGACTATACATACGCCTTTGAATGTCTTCTCAAACGTATGCAGGTTTCGTCTCGATGTTTCCTTCACGTAAAGCTCGTGGTGTGACTCATCACTACTTAAGTTCTAGTTCTAGTTGTCTCTGTGCCAATTTTCATTAAATTTCTTTTTGCTCCTGGAGTGGTTGATTAACCAAATATATTATATCCCCATAAACTTTCGCACTTGTAATATTAGTGGGATCAAAGACAATGGTTTCGCTTTTTGCCAAGAATGAAGAATACATTTATTGGATGAAGATTCCGATCCATATGCTAATGTCTATTGAATGTAATGTCTATTGCTATGTGTTCTAAACAAAACAAAATGAGTGTGCGAGCGTTCATTGTTGTGCGTTGTGCAAGTATTGTTTTAATGAATTGCAACTATTTGTGTATTGTTCTTATAGGTGGAAGATGCGTCGATTATGTTTGGTACAAGCTATGAGTGGTACATTCATATTTCTCTTTAAGAATTTTCACATTAAATTTACATCAAAGTGTGGATACGCTTATTCAAATCTCGGTTTTTACCAATTACATTTTTATCTTTTTCAAGCTTAATTAATACATAATATCGTTAAGCAACCTACATCATTTGAAAATAGATTTGCGAACGTGTGTAAAGTCGTGTCGGAAATACTCTTATACACAATAAAAAGCTCTTTCTAGCCCTTCGGGGATCGTTGTGGAATGCGTGGAAATTTGATCCAAGCAATTGATCACACGCTCGTGTTTGTCGAGTAAACCTTTGACATTGGCTAATGCAGGTATCGTCACTACACATTATTATAAAACAAAGACCCTCCGCTGGATCTGTCTGTCTGAACGCGATAAACTCCAAAACTACGGAAAGTAAGTTGAAACAGTCAAGTTGATATTCATAAAGAAAGAAAAATATCCCAATTTAGTCCATGTTCCGCCGAAAGCTCCGCCCGTACAACCCACCCCCCAATAGTTTGCAAGTGGGAGTCAATTACACGAACGTACTACCGCGATAGCGATCAAACGCCTACCGCTCCCAAACAATACGGAACCAGATGAGCCGAGCACGTTGCACAAAAGCTGATGGCGGCGCCACTGATTGATAGTGCGTGCTATTTCGTAAATAAGCTCTTACTAACTGATGGAGTTTCGCAAGGTTTCATTAGATCCGCTGCGAAGCCTTAAATACAGGGAACGCAGCGCTCTGGAAGGCGAAAGAAGCAGCAGTGCAGAGCAACTATTCCGGATGGCTCAAGACAGAGAGATGTTTTCCGAGCTAACGGCCAGCCTCCAGTAATGGAGTAGCACTTTAAGAAGAAAGAAGCGAAGGCTTACACCGTAGTACCTTCATACATTCTTTGCTTAAGGTTTTTATAGCATTAAGGTGAAATCAAGCATGCGGTCGGCCTGATGGTAAGCTATCGCTGCCTATTCTCGCTTGTAAGCTTGTAAGCTAACGCTTCCTATACTTTTTTATTCAATTTAATTGCCATACTTCAACACTCGTCACAGTGATGTCGTGTGAAATGAAAATATAGATATTGCCATCCACGAAGAAGCGCCCCACTATTTCTTCATCACAGTTTATAGTGTAGGTGCAACCTTCCACTAATGTTTGAGTATTATCAGTACACACTGATTACCTATGAGTGCACACGAAAACTACAATTAATAGACTCGGGTCATACTCCCCGCATCCCCGCGACCTTGACTAGAAATTGGTGGGGCGCGTCTTCGTGCATGGCACTATCTATTACCTTCCCATTACTGGCTACTCGAGCCATTACTCACCATAGCTTTACGGTGAAGTAAAACATGGAGACCAAACCACGCGTGAGAAGAAATTCAAAGCGTATGCTTAGTCGTGCTTGAGTAACGGCGATAGACTCGCTATCAGGCAAATAGACACATTTCTGCCTACCCCTTGGGGCGCTTATGTTTAACGTGAAGATATATATACATAAGAAGGAAGACGAACTATGATCAATAAAGCATTCATTTAGCGTTAGTAACGTGTCTAAACCTATAAGCTTATGACGGCAGGCGCCAGTGTCTACCAAAAATGACTACGTACTATTCGACATTTTGAAGTTACCTTTTATGGGCATAAAGCCATAAGAACTAGAGGTCTTAAATGAGGTTGCTATTGTCATAAGCATTGCTTGGAGCAGAGAACAATAAACATAACAACTAAATAGAAATGAGAATTGCCGGTGCAAAGATGTATGTTTCTTATATCCGTGGTATTATTCAATTTAATCAAAGCATATATATATGCCTCGAAATATATATATATATATATATATATATTTCGACGTCGTTTCGAACAAAGCTTCCGACGTCGAAATACTATACAACAAGATGCATCCGTCCGTAGTAAAGAGAAAATAACCAACTGGAACTATTACTACTACTACAACTGGAACTATTTAATAATAATAATAATATATCCTCACGCCTTCCCACAAGGGTCCCCGAAGGGGTAGGCAGAGGTGTATAGGTAATACCCACACACCCACTTTCCGCCAGAGGTATATTAGGTGCCAACGTGACAGATGGCGAGTCCATCGCCGTTACTCGAGCACGAATAGTCGTGCTCGAGTAACGGCGATGGATTTTAACTCGAAATAGTATGTATAGACATACTATTTCGAGTTAAAATATAACATATACCCTTTTTTCTATAACCCATAACTATGTATTTAAAGTTCATGTTGATCGGTTGAGTAATTAAGGCGAAAAACGCAACAGACAGACACTTTCGCAATTATAACATTAGTTTGGATGTCGTAGGTACGATAGCTGCCACTCTCCTTTTGTGCTCGTTTGATCACGTATGTTGCTTTCTCCAACAAAAAACTCGATACATCATATCAACCTGTACATCTATCAATTGTTCGTACGTATGTCCACACCTCTATTGTGTATGTAGCGAGCCGTAAGGAAAGGAAAAGAAGGGCCTCCTCATACATTTTATTGCCAAAATGTACTGTACTTTACGGTACATTTTAAAACGCTATAAAACTAAATGATCCTTTTATAGGGCACAGCATGAGAGTATGAGTATTAGTAAGGGCATTTTAATTAATTTTTAATTAATATCATTTTCATATCACATAGTAACTTATAATATATATATACCTATTAAACTAATAATTATGAACCAAATAATATTTAAATAAAATTACCAGTCCAGCCCAGCTCCCTTGCTCGCGATCCAGCAACGCCCTAAGCCGAGGTTCGTACCCCACAGGGGGTGCCCTTAGCTGTGTTGCTTAGAAATAAAGTGCCTGGCTGGAGGCCTAGGTCTCGCCATTGACCGGTTAAGTAGCAAAAGTTCCCGGAACTCACGCTACGAGAGACAATACAAAAAAAAAACTATTGTAAACTGTATTGTAAACTAAAACTGTTTACTATTTTATAAATTTGAGTCCGAATAGTTGCCTGTAACACAAAGATTGCAAGTTCGAATCCCGATCGTACCAATGATTTTTTCTGACTTTAAATACTGTGATAATCCACACCACGACCTTTACGGTGTAGGAAAATATCGAGAGGACCTGCATACGTTGGAATATTTGTTTAGAGAGAGTTTTTATTTCATTAAGATGAATGTACCTATATCTATCAAAAAACCCTTCTCCTTGTCACAGATTTGGTACACTTATTCTCTTTGTGAACATGTTTACTTTAAGTGATTGCTATAATAATATAATATAATATATCCTCACGCCTTCCCACAAGGGTCCCCGAAGGGGTAGGCAGAGATGTATAGGTAATACCCACACACCCACTTTCCGCCAGAGGTATATTAGGTGCCAACGTGACAGAAGTGATTGCTTTTTATTTAAATATAATAATTATATAAAATAATATACTTCAAATACATTTTTTTTGTGTGTTGAAATCCATCAAGGCAAAGCGGTCAATTGCTTTCGGATGCTATAGAAATTGCCATGCTATTGAATTTATAAGATTTTTTTAGCGAGTCACACCAATTATAAAACTTCCCTTAAAAAATCACCCTTCGTAATTCGTAACATTGTTAAACTCTCCGCAAAACATTGAATAAAACATTTACCCTCTCAAACTATTAAGAATAGGGTTCACAATAAATAATTGCATCGACATTTAGGGGTGGCGGAGTGCATCTAATTGAGCAGATGGCTCGAACTGCTCTTGGGTCGAATTTGGAAACATCTGCTCGGCACGTGTATTCCGAAACTGGTTTGCTTGTCGGAAGCGGGATTTAGGCCAGTCTCAATTTAAAACTAGCTTATTATTATTTTAAATTATTGTGATGCCCCTAGTTTTAACCTACAATGCACTTATCATGAATGACACTGCACATATAAATCACTTGGAAAGAAAAGTTATCGTCGTAAAAAAGTTTTTACTATCAGTGGATACATGAGTCAAGATGCAATTGTTAGACTTTCGAGTATACATAAAACTTGGAAATTCAATCGAAATGAAAAGTATGACGATATAATTATTTCTAGTAGGTAGTACAAGAATATTACTTTTCTAGACACGTGACCTTGGTCATGATAGGTCAGGGGGACCAAGCTACCTGCTACCTGCTACCAAGTGTCTCCGAAGGGGTAGACAGAGGTGTAACACCCACAATTTTGCCGGAAATATATTTAGATATCTACATGACACACGAGTGCCTCGCCGTTTCTCAACCCCAACTATACATACGACTTTGAATCTCTGTCAAGGTTACAAGTATGCAGTATTCATCTCGATATTTTGCTTCACTCTAAAGCTCGTGTCTACTAATCACTATACTTAAAAGTAATTGGTACAGTCAGGATCTGAACTTCCGTTCAAAATTTCCGTTAAAAACTTCTCGAACGCACTTTAAAGAGAATGTTACCATTGTAGAACACATTTTTACATCATCTGCAATAATAATGCGCGCGTATTTTCAAGGATTTGAAACGCATCGGTGACGCTAGCGAGGTTCGGGGCAATTTATTAACTTTGGGTGCTTTGTTGGTATTTTTTAATTACACATCTTGTACGAAAACCTTGGAATGTTTCAATGAAATTATATAACTACATCATATCTCCAATGTATGTATATCTCTCTTTAAATAACTATATTCATTAGTTTTTCTGGGTTTATTTCTACTCGCTTGATAGCGCTGCAAAACATCAACTTACCGTTTCCACTCCACATAACACAAATTCTTATTAATTATTATATATATGCACGACTTTTCTAGAGTACTCGAATACAAGGCTCGTCGAAAAGGTGCCCGTTGTTATTTTGCTAGCACTAAGATTCATATGATTCATTGATGTTTTCCATCAATGTAGAGCTCGTGGTGTAAATAATCACTGTACTTAATACTCTTCCGCTTCATCCATATTCATCACTCGATACTTAACGGTCTGTATTTCTATAAGCTTGGAGAGAACTGTATCTATTCTCTCTCTCTGCCTACGCCATGAGGAACTTATTGTGAATACATATTAAAAGTACTTAAGTTCAGAAAAAGCTCACAGTACAGTCGTGATTAGTATTTGCAACATTTGCGTTTTTAGGTAACTCCTCGAGCCACTCGGCCACCGTGGCTCTTTATTGATCTTATCTCATTACCAACGCTAGGTATACATACATACATATCAGCACGCCGAGTCCCAAGTCCCGGGGTAGGCAGAGATAATAGAGCGCCAGTTCTCTCTAAACTTGCATAGGTACCTATTTCTAAATATGTATTCATAATAATTACATACATATCATCACGCCAAGTCCCTAACGGGGTAGGCAGAGAGTATAGAGCGCCAGTTCTCTCTAGACTTACATATCTCTTTCGCTTCGTCCACATTCATCAGTCTCTTCATACATGCTCGTCGGTTTCGAGTACTCTTAACGTTCCCGTCCTTCAGAGTCCGACCTATTTGATCCAGGTAGTTGGAACGTGGCCTTCCTTTGCCTCTTCTTGCACACACTTTTGCTTTGTATATCTGTTTCGTCAATCTTTCTTCACTCATCTTTTCTATGTGTCCAAACCAACGTAACATGCCTTTCTTCATCTTTATAATCACGCCCTCATTCACGCCAGTTGATTTGCGAATCTCTTCATTGCGGATTCGATCTAATATCGTTACGCCGCACATTTTTCGAAGAGATCGCATCTCGACTGCATTCAAGCTATTTTCATACTTCCTCTGACATACCCAGGATATATTCATAATAATTAAAAAAATATATATACATCATGCGGAAAATGGGTTTATTAGTACCTATAAACCTCTGCCTACCACTTCGGGGAACTTTGTGGGAAGGCTAGAGGATATATAACTATTATTGTTATAATAGAGAGAGAGAGAATATTAATTATTCAATTATCTCTTGGTCTGTGATGTCCAATGCCTATACACGCCCGTATGCATACATGTATGAACGTGTATGTATACTTACATGTAACGTAGGTACGGAGATCGACCATGTACAGCGTCCTGTTAAGATTGTAATCGACCAATTTACGACCGTGTTCTGCCACAATCGAAGCCGGTGTCTCTTGTAGTTTGTTTATGTTTTGAACCACCGGCTTAGAAACAATTCTATTCTACAACAAATTCATGTTCATTTAATAAATAAAAATAAATACGTACCATTTATATTTATGTATGATTTGTTGGGAAAACTTGTTAAATAAATAAATTAACACAGAGACTGTAAACTATGTATAATTAATTATAAATCTTCTTATATATCTTCACTGCACTCCATCCCACAAGGGTCCCATAAGAGTGAGGTGTGTAGATGTATATTTTAGGTGCCAACGTGACAGAGAGCGAGTCCATCGCCGTTACTCAACCATGATTATAAATTTGAATTTCTGCTCAAACGTATGCAGGTTACCTGTCGATGTTTTCCTTCTACGTGTAGCTAGTGGTGTGACTAATCAATGTAGGTACTTAAGTTCAGATAAACCATTAGTACAGTCGGGGCTCGAACTTGCAACTTTTGTGTTGCAGGCACCTACTTTAAAATTGATTAGTTTGATGAAATAAAGGTATAATCTACCTCACTCTAACTGCTTAAGTTGTCGACATACTAAAATACCGCAAAGAGTACTTTGTTCTTTAAACAATTTCCTTAAATAAACCATCCACAGGAAATCCCGTGCGTGTCCCCGCACGCATTCAACCTTAAAAGTACTTGAAAGTCGAACTGCCCATTAGCGAAGGCGTTTCGGTTCACACGATTTGCAAATACAAATTAATAATAACCTCAAAACTAAACGTCCTAAGCTCCAATTTCCCATACGAAATCTGACAAAGACAGGCCAAATTACTCCCGTGCTTATCCACACAAATTGTAGCCATGTTACAATTAGTTAAAATGTTATGATTTCTCCAGGAATCGTTGCGGCAGACAGCCTGGGATTCAGCTCAGGGCGGTTTTTATTTCTTCTGTTATTATGGTGTTAGAAAGGAACGAGATGACGGGTCAGACACGTGGTGTAGGTTTGCGTGGTCGAGCGTGGGAGATCGCCTCAGGATTTGCAAGATTTCAGCCTACTCTTGGATCTCGACGTGAACTCGAAAATACTTCACTCATAAAAGGATCTTTTGCGATGTGAGTGCGATCAGAAATGTATGCTTAATACACCTAAAATTAAATTGATACTAATTTATCTATCGTTATCAGCACGCCGAGTCCCTCACGGGGTAGGTAGAGAGAGTAGAGCGGCAATCCTCTCAAGACATCTTATGCTTGACATGATTTCGAATTTGATCAAGCATTTAAACTCATTCTTATTGTGAAACTGGTAAATTATTAACAATCAATTATTTTTACGTGGTGATACACATGTGCAGCCATAAAATTGCATCAAACGGCCTATAGATAACTTACTTTAAGAAATACGTGCCTTTAAAAAATTATAAATTACACATTTGCATCGTATGCATAAAAACAGATGATTCTAACATGTTCACTTTTGCTGTTACCCTGCTTATAATTTCGATGAACGTTTTATACGGGTCAAAACATAAACGTGATGAATTCATGAATCAAGTGTGATGGATACAATTCACTCGTTTGTTAAAGTGAGACTATGTTCCGTGGTATGTGCCCAGCTATTTGTAACAGCACATATTATTTATCTTGTTCGGCGTCATGCAAATTTAGATTTTTGCAATGTCTTATTATAACGAGTAGGCGTGGTTTGTGCCTTAGGTATTCGATTGACAAATGAGCGGTAGGCCAGTGATGTAAGGCTATGTTTTAAACAAGAAAGCTCTTAGGTAAGGCTCTAAGGCATTCGGTAATTTACCCTATGCAAGCACCTTGTCATATGCAAATCTGGTGTAAGCCTTAAATTTATTGAATTACGTTAGCCCAGCCCCTGTTTGCTCCTGTCTAAATGTCCCACCATTACGTGATTAAGTTGCTACAATTCCGATACTTGTGCTACAAGAGTATCTTTTCTTTACAATAATGTAGTAATTAGATAAAATGTTCGATTTTTTTCGAGATTCGTTCCTGCAGACTGCCTGGTATTGAGCATAGAGCGGTTTGGGTTTCTTCCTGTAAAATAGGAATGTTACTAAATGTCAATTGAAATCATACCGCAGTTTGACATCACTTCACTTTTTCATTTCCCAATAATGTCCATTAACTGAATCAGAACATCGTTTCGCAATCAAATGTTTACCTGCCGTAATCATGGGCACACAAATTGGCTTATAGCGAGTGGAGTGATCAGGAAACAACAATATGCCGTTATCTTGAATCTGTTACGAAATGATACTGATTACAGTATGTGCTACGTGGTATGGTGGCATACTTATTGAAAAGACCTGCATACGTCTGGGAAGCAATTCAAAGGCGTATGTTTAGTCGTGCTTGCGTAACGGCGTTGGACTAGACATCTGTCACGGTGACACTAAAACGTATCTTCAGCCAAAAAAGAGTGCAATTTGTACTATAAATATATAATTTTAAAGCTTTAAATGCATGCAAGAGCCGTCGTGGCCGAATGGTTCAAGTAGTTGCATGCCACACAAAGTTTGCAAGTTAGAATCCCGACTGTACCAATGAGTTTTTCTGAACTTAAGTACAGTGATTAGTCACACCACGAGCTGAACGGTGAAGGAAAACATCGAGAGGAAACCTGCATACGTCTGAGCAGAAATCCAAAGGCGTATATATAGTCGTCCTTGAGTAACAGCGTTGGACTCGACATCTGTCACGTTGGCACCTAAAATATATCTCTGGCGGAGAGTATTACCTAAACACCTCTGCCTACCCCTGCGGAGACCCTTGTGGGAAGGCGTGAGGATATATTATAAATGCATAAGGAAACACTCTCACTTGAGACATATTTTATGGCAATGATACATTTCACACATGGTACGATTGCAGGTTCAGTCATAGGTACCTTTCATTAAAAGATGCATGTTCCTCTAAAGACTTGTATTATATATATACTTGTATGTATATATATATATATATATATACATGTAAGTCTTATATATATACATATCCATTTATTATCTTATTAAGATTACGACCATATTGAAAAGCAAGCAGTATAATTAACCAAGGCATTCCTTTGTGAGCTCTCCCAGTAAAATTATCTTCGCTTAGTGTTGTCTTCAATAAGCTCATATTTTAACAACAGTATTTAGTACAAACAAAGTAGGATAATACTGTACGTGAGCTCTCCGTATGACTTTCAAGAATTGTTAATTTCTAAACTTTCATAAACTCTATACTTATGTTGTATCCTTTGGAATGTGTGTTCTAAAGAGTCGCTTAAAGTAATCAGCAAGATGAAAATTGCATGAAGAATCACCGAAATGTTTATACGCGCATAACTTCCAAATGTCTGCACCAAATTGGATAAATCTTTCTTTCATGTATTCTTTATTGTCAGGAGAAGGTTTGTACATACAAATATTTAAAAAATTATATGATATATCTTCTGTGTATGTCTATGTCCCTGAACTCCTCTTAAACGGTTGAATGAAATTTTCTGTCTTCAGGTGGATTCGAAAATGGTTTAGTCACAATTAGACCCGATAGGTGGCGCTGCGATCGTGTTTCAGAAACTGTTACTTTGTCACCCATGCGAAGCTGGGCGGGACAGCTAGTTAATAATAAAATAAATACCACATACCACCTTACGGTATTTCTGATCATCATAAACCTACAATACCACACAAGGTTCTCCTAACAAGCCTTATCTTATCTTATACATCTGCGTCAATAACTTTCTGGTTTCCAAGACGGATCTTGACTGGAATGCCGGTCTAGAAATTAATGCACTTTATATAACTGTGCCAATCAAGCCGTTCACTCGAATAAAAGCACAAAGAAAGATGGCCAGAGCAGAATACGTACCATTATATCTCTAGAGTGCGAAAGAGACGGGTTTATTGACCTTAGGTGCATCTGTCTCATACGCATTGTATAAGTGTGTTTGCAATTACCTACAGGTCATTCAAAATCAAAATATGTTATACAACGTAAGGGACACAGGGAACACTTATTGAACGTCACATACTTAATATAAACAAAAGTTCACCGTTTCCAAAAAAAAATCCTGTCAGGCGAAACAAACTCCCCGGTTTTCCTTTTTAACATAATATGTTCCCTTTTACGTAGGGGTAGAAAAGATTAAACTTACATAATAATAACTCTGTACAAGAGGAGCAATTCATTGCCATACATGGCATTGTAAGGTACTAAATTAGACAATAGTCCAAACGTTCGGAACTGGGCATTGCTTGAGAGTCGCTTTTATCCGGTCGCAGGCGCGACAATAATGTTTGGTTCCGCGTGGCAACGGGGCACAGTTCGTGTGGCATATGAGCAAGCGATACGCGTTTATTAAATTCCCAATTTATATCCCAATACACAATTTAATTTGAAATATAGGTAACACTGGTTACTGTTTGGTATAGGTAACTTAGCCGTGGTGGCCGAGTGGTTCGAGCAGTTGCCTGCGACGCAAAGGTCGCAAGCTCGAATCCCGACTGTACCAATGAGTTTTTCTGAACTTAAGTACAGTGATTAGTCACACCACGAGTTGAACGGTGAAGGAAAACATCGAGAGGAAACCTGCATACGTCTGACAAGAAATTCAAAGGCGTATGTATAGTCGTGCTGGAGTAACGGCGATGGACTCCTCTGTCACGTTGGCACCTAATATACCTCTGGCGGAAAGTGGTTGTGTGGGTATTACCTATTCACTGGTAGTTATTTATATATAATGTAGCACCCACTATTCGTCAAACATATGTTTTGATGACAAAGAGAAAGATGGCCAGACCGTCGCCGTCGTTCAAGCACATTACATACATACGTCTTTAAATGTCACTTCATGAACCTTCTGATTTTGTGCACCGTTCACAACCGACCACCACATATAATCCCACATATCTGATATCCGGTACCCGCTGCCGCTTATTACTAAGCCATAAATCATCAGCTTGTTTCCAAGGCCTTGTCACGGCTAACCCACAAACCACTGCAGCAAGCAATTGTGGTTAATATTGGACTCTGTGCTTCCACTTACGTAACTCTTAGAATACTGTGCAAATTTTTTACGACTTAGGATACGAATACAAATGGGATGGAAAAAAGGTGCATCTCTACGATAGTTTTATACAAAATCAAATAATCAAATATTCTATTTCACATAGGCCTAGATGGAAACTTGTAAAACGTCGAAACAGGTGCCACTGTTCGAATTGGTCGTTTCCATGGAGAAGAACCGGCAAGAAACTCTATGGTTGGTTACTCTTTTCAATTTTACATTTTAATAGTACTTACTACTACTTATACTAGCTGGGTGTTTATTGTGCGTGTTTCATCCACGGATTTTTCCCTGCTAATAATCTCTATGCCAAATTCCATTTAATCCCGTGCAGCCGTTCTGCCGTGATTGACTATTAAACATCATTATCCTCTGAAACTTTTGGCTTGCAATAAGCTTATACCTTACAACTAGTATAAAAATATCTTTATAATAGTATAACAGATATCCAATGGCTTCCAGTTTTTGTCGCGACATTCTGATGGTCTTGTGATTTCGCGTGTTTAGTTCGACATCGCCGCTCATTCGTTATTCGCTATTGAAAATGTCGAGCACGCTTGATTGATTGCTCTCAACGTGAATATTGAGTTACAAATGCATTTACGATTAACTTTGTGGTAGGTAAAGTTATGTTTTACAAAGCTGTCATTTTTTATCGACTTACAATAAGGTAGATCTTATCGTATTTATTTAGGTGTTTGTTATCTGTTTTTTAATTGAATCCTAATTTCCAGCAATCCTTTGATACACCTTAAACAGTATCCTTACCGTTATTATACTTGTGCCTCTGGGATGCTTCTCCCGAAGGGGAAGAAAAAAAAATTCGTAATTAATATTATGATGTTCATGATTTCCCACAAGGATGTCCAAAGCGGTAGGCTTAGGAGTAACAGAGCCCTCTTTTTGGTGCCCACGTGACCGAAAAGAGGGCGTTGTGGGCGTGTGCCAATGGACGTCCGGCGTTGGATGACGCCAGCAGTCTCCTCAAAGACGTATTTGAATTGTCTTCTAAAGGTGATATTTATCTTAAACGGGTAGGCTAATTCTTTGAAACAGCTATACCGAGGAGGATCCAAAGGTCAGTCAATATTGATCCCAGATCCAATCCCAATAGTGTCTTGTGACTTTTCTAGGTTGGAACAGCAGATAAATACACAGGCAGTACATATTTGCAAATAATATCGTGACATATCCAAATAATCAATTATATCGCAATCGTTTATAATACGACATAAGATTATAGTAATCCCATTACTCCGGGCCCCATTAGCCTCAGAGTATCGGACTAATGCCACAATATAAGGTACCAAATGTTGCTCGTATCTCCAACGGCGCGCGCGCACGTATTTGACATTTCCTACGAAACGCTGCCAAATGTCACTGCAAAGGTCATGCCGTGATGCACTGTCTGTTACCGTTCCAGCGACGCTGGGAAAGAATAACAACAACAAAGAAAATATTACGCTTATCTTATCCTCATCCGCCATTTTGTTTTCATGGTAGCGTACGGCGAACTGCTTTTGTTTTCCTTAACACTTCAGTATTCATCATCATGTCTAATCTTGTTTACTTTCACTTCACCTTTGAGGTGTTAGCTAGTGATTAAAGTTTTTGCATTTGTTCAATAAAACAGAAATTCAGCAAGATTTTGGCTGCATCAGCAACATACGAGTATTGTAATACAAACGAATTTCATTTAATCAGCATATTTTTTTTTACTAAAAACGGCTTTTAATCCCTTCTACAGAATAGACTTTAAAGTTTATCACGTTTACGCAGACAGACCAGACTGGGGGACTTACGTGGTTTATGTGTACTGAAGTAACAATGAAAAGAGCCTTCGGTAGGTATACTGCCTCTTTAATTGTATATCCTGATCTGTCAACATTTCAAGGTAAATCATTCAAAGTATTCACACCGTTAAAATGAAATAAAAGATGGCGAACATAGTTTTATGGCATGCTATTATGTTATTATGTCAATTTAGCAAAAAGTTGATTTCAATATTGTTACAAATTCTTCAACCCACACTGGACAAATAAAAAAATGTTTTTAAAGATGTTCCCAATAATATAGCTTAAAATCAGTAACACAACTAATCTGATTACTGAATTTAATTTTAACCAAATTGCCTTAGATTAAAAGGTTATTTCTGCACTGTGATGTTTCGTTATGATGTGTATGTGTCCATGCATATGGTATCAAATACAAAGCCCTCCGAAGGGATAGGCAAAGGTTTAACAACAACACTGACACGAAAAGTACAAGGTAAAATTAGATATCGTACGTCACTGTCACTGCCTAGACGGCTGGCGGCATTGAAAACAATGCTTAATCAGAATAATAAATACCTTCGGATAATTCCACACAAATAGACATAGTCCCAAATTAAGCAAACTTGTCTTGATATCTAGACAACAATACTCGTCGAACCCGTGGCCTCAAGTGGCCGACCAGAATGTTATGTGTAAATATTTCTTATATTACGAGACTTAAAATTACCAAATTGTACTCGTGTAACGCATTGGCCACTCAACGCTGCCTTGAAATTCAATGAAATTGTAATTATAGTACATACAAACATGCATATCATCACGCCGACTCCCTAGCGGGGTAGGCAGAGAGTGTAGAGCGCCAGTTCTCTCTACACTTACATACCTCTTTCGCTTCGTCCATATTCATCAGTATCTTCATACATGCTCGTCAGTTTCGAGTAGACTGCGTTATATTATCATTGACCATCCTCATCAGCCGCGTCCCGCGACGTTCCCATGATATCAAGCGCATAATATTCCTTATATTGTATGAAAGATCTCCGAATGGGATATCTCAGATCCTTTTGCGTCCAACCATATCTATAGCTGAAGTTACCCATATTAATAATAAAAAACAGACATACATTCGCAGTAAAATCATTTAAGCTGTTTTATTTTGACGACCGTCTGGTCTAGTTGTTAGAGCTCCTGACTGCGAAACTTGAGGTCGCGGGTTCGAATCCCGCTGAGGGCAGATATTTGTGTGATGAACACGAGTATTTGTACCTTAGTCTTGGATGTCCTATGTATTTATGTATAAATATATCTATATAAGTAAATATATCGTTGTCTAGTTACCATAACACAAGCTTTGCTTAACTTGGGACTAGGTCAATTTGTGTGGAATTGTCCCAGGTATTTATTATTATTATTATTTATATATAGAGATCCTTGCGCGGATTTTATTGTATATTATACTAGCTGTGCCCGCGACTTCGTCGGCGTGGACGGCTTTTTATCTAAATGTTTTTTTTTCAATAAAAAGTATCCTATGTTACTTCTAATACCTCCAAGAATATGTGTACAAAGTTTTATAGTAATGTCTTAAGTCGTTTTTACGTGAAAGCGTAACAAACAAACTTACATTCACATTTATAATATTAGTAAGATAAAGCAAGACAGCGTGCCCTTAGTATCCTAGTGTTGCAAGTAACAACGTATGTATGCTACTGCTAATGGTTATTTAATTATGTTAAGCAGTCATTCAAATAGAGTACTGGTAATCTTTTGTATATTGTGACAGCGGGATCGCCCACAACACTGATTTATAGTGCGATATCGATATCGTCTCTGCCATATCCAAATACCATGTCGTGTCGATAATAAAATGTTAATTCATTTGAAGATTGTTGAAGTCGTAAAGCTAATAAAATAATTAAAGTGCCATAAATGTTTGATTTTAAATATTAGACAAACTATTTTATACTTCTATATATTTATGATTATACTATTCTTACTTCTTTCATATATTTACGTGTAAGTTTTATTGCTTTAATTAAATGATTAATTAGATAAAAAAAGTGTTTTTTTTTAATGTACTGATGTTATTTACATATTTTTTTATCTTGTGAGGGCTAGTCCCTCTTGATCAATATAAAAGATATTTTATATGCAAGTTATATACAGATTAATGGTGCCACCTAATGCCAAATCTATGTATTTAAATTATATTTTTAATAAATCTACAAGAGTAAATAATAACAATATGCTTTCCTGTAATCCCTACTCTGTCTGTCTGTTACCTTTTCAGGCCTAAACTACTGAACCGATTGAAATGAAATTTGGTACAGATATAGCCTAGAGCTTGAGGAAGGACATAGGCTACTTTTCAATGCAAATAGGGTTGTAAGGGGTTGAAATAGGGGATTAAAGTTTGTATGGAAGCTAGAAACTTATTTTTTTGGCTCTTGGTTACATATAAATTAATATTACATTCAAAGTTTGTAAAAATGTTACCCTTAAGGGGGTAAAAAAAATGCTGCTAAATATCACTTTTCCGCGCGGACGAAGTCGCGGGCACAGCTAGTATTGTATATTGTTTGTTTATTTGTAAAGTTGCTTTTCGGAGACATCTTACGATACTCGTGATCCGCGATATTAAGCCAAAAATAAATGCAACCCTAAAGCCACATTGCTAAGGATCCATATTTCAGTAATGTGATTGTTTTTAAAAGCCACTAAAGAGCCAAACAAGAATTAAAAAGTCACCCACAAATAACTCCATTAATTTAACAGGCTTCCCGCACGAAACCGTAAATTAAGTTTTTTCTTCCTTAAAGAAATCGCTGGATTTAAATTGTGTGGTTGGAGGTATGATTATTTTGTAGGAATATTGTTCAATCTTGATACTGAAGTAATTGCTAAAGTAAAGTATAGATTTATAAAAAATATATTATATAAATTATTATATATCTATCACGTTGGCACTTACTATATCTCTGGCGGAAAGTGGGTGTGTGGGTATTACCTATACACCTCTGCCTACTCCTTCGGGGACCCTTGTGGGAAGGCGTGAGAATATAGAACTCATTCAGAAAATAGAACTCATTTTTAGAACTTTAAAAAAATTTATTTGTCGGTTTCTACATTAAAATATTTGTAATAAGGGAAAGTTACTTCCCACAATGATAGGCAGAAGCCTATGTCTTCGAGGATCATTGCACAACATAGAGAGAGCACAATAGCACCTTTCGTGCTAGTGTCACCCACTTTTCGCCGAGTTCTAGGTGCCAACGTAATAGATGGCGAGACCGTCGCTGATCAAGTCCTACTTACAGTCCTTAAATTTCTTTTCAAACATACGTTTTTATTTAGTAATTAAATTAATTAGTCAGTATTTACTTTTATCATAGTGTACTGACCAATGAAGTAACGTTTTTGTTATATTTTGTCGCAGGGCAAGTCAGTGATCCGTCCCATCGCGTTCAAGCCGCTAGGCGGGCGCCTCTCTGCGGGCGGAGAGCGGTATGGATCCACTCCAGTGCTGGCCAGTCGGCCACCATCTCATATGACACTATATGGCAGTAAGTTTTTTTTCTGTGCATACTTACACCAGCCAGCGTTCAATTTGGCATTAAATTCAATTACGACTGTGCCGCAATCTCAACCAAATTAATGAGGCGATGCATGTAACCGACATGTACATACATTGATATATAACTTTATATAATCATATAATAACTTTAAGAACTCACTTTGTTTTAAGTACAATTAAGTGTTGTTAAAAAAATACTTATAACTTTAATTATTTAAAAGATTTAATGGAATCAGATATGACTACTGAAGTTCATAGTGATATATTATGCGACTCCTTATATCTCCCTAGCTCTCTCATGGAAAGAAACCATATTAATAAGAGCCGTGGTGGCCGAGTGGTTCGAGCAGTTGCCTGCGACGCAAAGGTCGCAAGTTCGAATCCCGACTGTACCAATGAGTTTTCTGAACTTAAGTACAGTGATTAGTCACACCACGAGCTTTACGGCGAAGGAAAACATCGAGAGGAAACCTGCATACGTCTGAGAAGCAATTCAAAGGCGTATGTATGGTCGTGCTTGAGTAACGGCGATGGACTCGCCATCTGTCACGTTGGCACCTAATATGCCTCTGGCGGAAAGTGGGTGTGTGGGTATTACCTATACACCTCTGCCTACCCCTTCGGGGACCCTTGTGGGAAGGCGTGAGGATATATTATTATTATATATTATTATACCATATTAATATATTTTTGTACAAGCATCACTTATACTGAAATATTAATAAATGGTTACTTTATCAGGTTCATCAGACGTCCGCGAAGGACGTTGGTGTGGGTCACCTCAGCCCGCATCCCTATCGGCCCTCCCTCCCACCACGCTCTCAACCCCGCTGCACCAACGGCATCACTCCGCTATCGTGTAAGTCAAGTCAAATTAAGTATTTTTTATAACTTATTCTACTAGATATGATCAGTAGAGTCAGCAGTTTTAAATTTATTTAAAGATCTATACGATTAATGCACTACTCGTTTGGGTAGGAGATTGCTAATATATAGCCTCCCTTAATAAATTTATCGGATCAGTTGTTCCTGAGATTATCGCGTTCAACGAAGAAATAAGCAAACCTTGCCTCTTTATGTCGTTCTATTCCGCACATGTGAGACGAGTTGTGGGACACAAAGGGCAAGGTCCCCACAGAACGCACAGACGTAAGGCTTGCACCGCATCGCTCACAATATTTTCTTCAATTCAATGATTAGAAATCAGAAAAAAATATGTGCGGTGGCTGAGTGGTTCCAGTAGTTACCTGCGACACAATGCGATCACTCGAAGTTCATGGTCAACTCATGACTGTTTCTGAACTTAAGTACAATGATTAGTAACACCACGAGCTTTACGGCGACGGAAAACATCGAGAGGAAACCTGCATACGCCTGAGAGGGCGCAAGTATAGTCGTGCTTGAGTAACTGCGATGAACTTGCCATGGACTACGTATATGGTAGTCAAAACCAATTTTGTGGCATTTCTGTGGCTAGCCGGAAGAAACAGACAGATGGACAAGCGACAATTTCTGAGATTAGTCAGAACAAACAGACAGAAAGATAGACAATTCTTTTTTAAATTTGTACCCTATATATGCATTAAGAATAAAATACAATTATTTTCATTCTTTTTTTGAATTTGTACCCTATATATGCATTAAGAATAAAAAACAATTATTTAAATATTACATACAGACAAAGCACTTACTTTCTTTGTCACTATGGCATTAGTTTATATGGGTGTGGTACTCTCTTGGTAACTTAAAGATTACCCTCCTATCGTACAATCACTTTCATTTCGAAAATGTGTAATTATTATACGACAAATTCTTGTGTACATTTATACATATTATGAACAGGTCCTTTACACCACTTTCACACCACTGTAGCGTGTGGATTATATCAGAAGCGAAAAGCGTGAATAAACTTGTATTAATAAATTATAAGACAACTCTACACGATCGCAGAGTATGGAACGCCAATTCTCTCTAGACTTACATACCTCTCTCGCTTCGACCACATCCATCAGTGTCTTCATAAGGTTTCGAATTCTCCGATCGAAATAATCCAGGTAGTTAGAACGTGGTCTTCCTCTGCCTCTTCCTGCACACAATTTCGCTTTGTATATCTATTTCGTCAATCTTTCTGAGACATCTTGTATTATGACATTTATCACCGAAAAATCCGCGGCGCGGCTAGTTAGCCAAATTTCTTCACAACAGTATCTCCAGCATTGTCAAATTGTATCTCTTCTCTCTCTCTTATGCATGCACTCGGTGCTGTGTGGGATACCAATTTAAGTAGATAAGCAATTAAACTTTATTAACAAGTCCGACTCGCGTGATGCCATCCCAGTCCATTCGTGAATGAGAAACAACAGCGCTAAAATGTTGCGACATGATAAATATACATCACGCTTTACGTACGTATCTTACATACCTAAACTTAAAGCAAGTTTAGGTTCAATATATATATATAATTCATTGTATGTTTGTGTAAATAATTTTACATGTCAAATCAACAAAAGCTTAGTTTTGTTACGATCTGATTAAATTTAATGTATGGATATTATAATATGCCTAGCTAGCGCGCCCGGCTTCGCCCGGGTGAAAGAAATAATTTTCCTGAAACACGATCGCAGCGCCACCTATCGGGTCCAATTGTTGTCCTTTCTCGAATCCACCTGAAGACACGCAGAAAATTTCATTAAAATCGGTCCAGCCGTTTAGGAGAAGTTCAGTGACAAACACGCACAGAAAAAAAAAGATAGTCCTACCCGAAAAAACATTGTAATTTTTGGAAAGTATAACGAAGATGCACTTACGTAAAAGTAACACGTTAAATTTAAAAGCTTTGGAATCTGGGAATCAGTTAAAAAGCGTTAAAATTGGAAAATGTTAAAACATTCAACAAGGCCTTACAATAAATACTTTTATCGCGGCATTTTAGCGGCTACTCGGCACGCGACTGCGCATTTGAACCGTGCGTCGGCGACGCGTCGCGTGTGTGCCGTGCCATCTTTTATTCTAACCGCGGAAAAGCGCTCACGTTGCCTGCCAGTAGTAATATAGTGATGTTCCATTTGTAAACCCAGCTTTATGGATCGGTGAGTGATTTGATAGAATCATTTTTGGTTAGGGTTAACCAAGCTCTGTTATAGAGTTTAAAATAAGTCAGATCTCAATAGCATTTTGTTCTGTATACAATACCTGTTTCATTCTTTCACTCATTCATGAAAATGTACTTCGATACTTACTTACTCTGCGTCTTCTTGTGATTTTATTATTCACTACAAAGCAACGCGTATATAATTTTGTGGGTCGAGTATTATACGTTATACCAAGTAATGTAAGGGACATTACTTGGTATATTTATAACCATTATTTAGTATATGGAACTACATGACCAAGCACTTATATTTATTTTATAAGATAATTTATAACTATAATAATATTTTTAACAGGCATATTTGTGTGTACAGAAAAAATGTCCATAGTGCGCCTTTACTTACGTAGATTTACATTCAAATTTGGAACTCGAATTAGCTACGGCTATTTTCATTATTGGAACGCTAATATTCAGTTCAGTTTAAATAGCGCGTGCCAGACACTTTCACTTAAATTTAATTAACTTCTTTTGGCAATGAAGAAACAGAAGCATTAGAGAATGAAATATGTTACGATGCATACAATACTGATGTGCGAATTATGCGGAAATATAAATTTCATTACGTCAACACGTTTCATTCACAAACGAATTAAGCAGAATCATCAAAAGAGGTCAGTTAATGTCTGAGCGCTGAATATATTAATGTCAATTGACCTTGTATTATTCTGCTAACTGTACCTCGCGGTAAATTATACATATATATCCTCACGCCTTCTCACAACGGTCCCCGAAGGGGTAGGCAGAGGTGTATAGGTAGTACCCACACACCCATTGCGGAGGACATATAATTTAGACACCAATGTTACAGCCTTCACCATAAAGCTCGTGGTGTGACTAATCGTACAGCGATTTAGTTCAGAAAAAAACATTAATTTAATTAAAAATCATTAGTACAGTCGGGATTCGAACTAGCAATCTATGTGTTGCAGGCAACTACTCGAACCAATCGGCCACTACAGCTCACTACTGTTCTAAAATGATACCTTAATTATACCTACATATAAATGAAAAAGTCAAGCCAGCATTTGTTACTCCTAATAAATTATCATCTGCCAGTGAATGTCATCAAAAACGGTCAAGACGTTTCGGAGATAATCTTATAAGATTAGCCAGAACTAACAGACAGATAAACAGATACCGTATATACACTGCACGGACATCCAAGTTGAACTAACAGACAGATAACCAGATACCGTATATACACTGCACCGTATTCATACGTAACCGTTATTTTGATTACCAGACGCTTCAATTTCATTTGGATAGGATCTGGATAGTATGAATATACGCAAGTCATTTTCCAGAAAGTTCCGTTTTGGTAGGCAGGTGTATAATAATTTCCTCTTACTCACGGATATCCACGTGCAACTGCTCAAACAACTTGGTGCCAACAGTGCGTATCGTATCTCTAGCTCGTGTCCAGACACGTCTATTCTATGAGAATGACGAAAAATTTGGGTGCTGCCTTTTCTACTAGTCTTATTGAAAAGCGTGACGAGATAATAATAACCTATAAAGGTTGACAATTTTCTACAAAAACACAATGTTTCTGTTATTCTTTTAAGTTCTAATATAAACATACATCTTCAACAAACATTTATTCATTTAGGAAGGGTTGGTATAATATGGCTCTGATAATGATCTTATTCATAATGCCTTCCAACAATGGTCCCCGAAAGGGTACACGGAGTTTTGTAGCTGTACACACATTTTTCGCTTCAGATGAACATATTTAGGTGCCAACATCACAGATGGAGAGTCCGAAGCCGTTTTCCCATACGTCTTCTGAAACGTATTAAAGTTTCCGTTCTATGATTTCCTTCACAGAGATAATGATGCTTGATCAGAAAGAAAAATTAGAAACAAGTCCGATTTGAACTGGCAATCTTTGTCGCAAGCGACACTCGCGCCACTCAGCCACCCCGACTCTATTCATGCACAAGTCAAATATAGCTTTATCAACATGCACAGTCACCAGTCAACTATTTCCGCTGATTTTATTATCGCTATTGACAATCCACGCACATTTTGCTGTATTATTTACACAAGTACATGTGCGCCATCCTTTGTTCACGTTGGCCATTTAAATAATAAATAAATACCTGGGACAATATTCCACACAAATTGACCTAGTCCCAAATTAAGCAAAGCTTGTGTTATGGTAACTAGACAACGATATATTTACTTGTATACATAGATATATACTTAAATACATAGGACATCCAAGACTAAGGTACAAATATTCGTGTTCATCACACAAATATCTGCCCTCAGCGGGATTCGAACCCGCGACCTCAAGTTTCGCAGTTAGGAGCTCTAACCACTAGACCAGGCGGTCAGACGAAGTTCGGCGGGTCAGCTAACAGTTAAATAAATTATAGTAAGTATGTTTTTCTGAATGAATTGGTTGCAGATAAAGTGTAAACAAAAGTCACAGATCTGTTTATAAAACGTACATAGAGGCAAACTGGCACTATAGAAAAATAGAATAATAATTCATTTAGACTAAGTATATTTGAAAAATGTATCATAGCGGTGATTTTCTGCACTTACATATGTTTATAAAAACTCATTGATTCAGTCGGGATTCAAACTTGCAATCTTTGTGTTCGAACCACTCGGCGATCACGGCTTAGGTATTAATAGTTTTTATATTATAATATGTGTACATACAGGAATGTTACGTTCAACCTTCGTTCATACATACGTAATGCATACAGCCTTCAACAATGTAACGATGATCACAGGAAATACGCCTGGCCGGGTTAGCACCAGGCTCAACCAAAACTAATAATTAACGCTTTATGTCCTACATAATGTTACACAACACGACATCTATCGGCACAAACGCGAAAATATATTATTGTTCGAGTTTGTGCCGGTAGATGTCGCTTTAATTTTGTTATTTGCAAGCTACCTTGTCAAATGAAATTTTGATGAATCGGAAATAAGAACCTGCAGCTTCTTATTTCTGATTGCTCAATTCCATTTCAAATAATGAGCTCCTTGGGGAGGGGGGAGGATTGTTACAATGTGTTGGAAGCAGAGGGATTAAACCTTATGCTGCCAACACACTATAATACTCCGAACACAGAGTGGCAACACGCAAGTGATACTTCGGTATCGTGAGCGTAAACAGGCTACGGTAACCGTTTCCCATCGGGTGGACCGTGTGCTTGTTTACCACTCTTGTTGTATAAAAATAAATATATTTGTATCAAACGAATCCATCGACTTTAAAAGTGTTTAAATTTAAAGTTATTAAATTTTCAATGGACCTTATTTAAGTAGGATAATTTATTTTTATTAAAAGCTATAAAATGCATCAACAATAAACACTGAATAAAAAAGTAAATTATACTTAATTTTGGGTTGGCAAAAAACTGTTCAATACTAAACATTCAAGGTGCGAAGATTTATGTTTCTTATTGCTTTACTAGCTTTACCGCGGCTTTGCTCGCGTTAACGTCGACATGAGGGATATAAGTTTTCTTCTAAATTACCACCAGCCATTAGGAAGAATGTGGGGCGCGTCTTCGTGCTACAATCTATATCTATCGAGACGTGGTAGCCCGACAAACTAACTCACTTTCCCAT
This sequence comes from Drepana arcuata, assembly GCA_016069955.1. Taxonomy (NCBI): domain Eukaryota; kingdom Metazoa; phylum Arthropoda; class Insecta; order Lepidoptera; family Drepanidae; genus Drepana; species Drepana arcuata. Next base: position 28,174 of record JACCPG010000941.1, on the reverse strand, counting down.
TAATAGTATTAGTTAGGATTCACCGAGTATGCACCGAATGCTCCATCACAGTGGGCACCTGTTTGCTGACCGTAACGATCTACTTTCAAGATTTGTAATCGTAAATTATACGTACCTACATAATTGTCAGTACAATATGCACATTGAGATCGCGTTAAATAGCACTATGGCACAGAAATGAGGATATAAGGTCTACAGACCTTGACTGTTCCAAGGAGGCTTGAATAAATGTACATACCTTGCAATACCACACGAATTGACATTATGCCAGTAACGGCGACGGGCTCACCATCTGTCACGTTAGCACCTAAAAATATATCTCGTGCGGAATGTGGGTGTGTGGGTACTACCTATACACCTCTGACATTATCCCAAATTAAGTAAAGCTTGTACTATGGTAACTAGAAAAAGATACGCTTATAAATATATATAGATAGATAGCCGTTTCACGACTATTTGTACACCTTTGTATTTCTTCTCAAACGTATGCAGATTTCCTCTCGATGCTATCACTGCTACTTCACGATCACATAAGATTAGAATAACTCTGATACAATCGGGATTAAAACTTGCAATATTAGTGTTGCAGGCTCGAAACCCAAGGCTCTGTAAGATAATATAATATTAATATATCCTCACGCCGTCCCACAAGGATCCCCAAAGGGGTAGGCAGAGGTGTATGGGTAGTACCCACACACCCACTTTCCGCCAGAGATCTATTTTAGGTGTCAACGTGACAGATAGCGAGTCCATCGCCGTTACTCGGGCACGACTATACATACGCCTTTGAATTGCTTCTCAGAGGTATGCATGTTTCCTCTCGATGTTTTCCTTCATCGTAAAGCTCGTGGTGTGACTAATCACTGTACTTAAGTTCATAGGAACTCTTTGGTACAGTCGGGATTCGAACTTGCGATATTTGTGTCTCGAACTACTCGGCCACCACGGCTATCTCTGTAAGATAATAATTAAATATGTAAAAGCATATTGTATGTTTAATATTAACGCCATTCTATCATAAATATATTACCTATAAATATTTATTTACTTGTATAAATATAATGTTATTTCAAAGAATTAATTAAACTAATTTGAATCCTTATTGTCGCGATTATAAATCATCGGATACACCTGGTGCTTTTTATGATCGCCACAAAGGAGATTAAGCTAATGAAATTAAAATTTTTAGCAAGTCTAGTCTTAATCTAGTTTTAATTCCGACATAAAACCCGTCCTTTATCGATACAATTATATATTTGGAACAAGAAATCAATTTAGGAATATTCTGTTCTCAGATTGACAATTAAGAATATCCCGAACTTTGATCTTCGAAGCCTATTTATGTAAAGAGAAAGTTTGTTTTTTTGTCCAATTGAAATCTTGATACTTGAGATGCAATGTTCTCTGTATATTTTTTACTAGCTTTGCCCCACACTTTCAGCCGTGTAAACTCAATTCCATTGATACTTTTTAAAATTAAACCATATCTTATTGTCTCCACATATCGTACTAATATTATAAATGGGAAATTTTGTGAGGAATGTACTAGTATTAAGAAGAGCAGAGCCTCCTAGCACAGGTATTACATGCTTAAAAGCAGTTTTAATTAAAGTAAAACATTGTTACTGCATAAATTATATTATTATTATTATTAATACAAAAACGCAAATTTTACACGCAAATCTACTGATTGGAGCATGATGAAACTTCACATCAGAATAACTCATAGGATAAATTGTAAATATTGTATTAATTGGCCAAAATATAACGATACGATCAAATTTTAGAGTGAAACCACGGGGCAAAGCTCGTGGCAATGATGAAGAGCTTTAAAAAACGTCAGGACATAAGGCAGTGTGCCTACCAAGATGGGAGAACGATACGCGTGCTTTAAGCTTTAACGGAGCAGTTAGCAAAGCCCTCGTTACAGCAATATCTGACACGGTCCGCCGACAATGCAAGACGCTGCTTCCTCAAGCGAAACGCTTGCACTGTACTTGCCTTCTGTACCTATTGTTATCTGGCTATTAAGGTGAAATATACTCATACAATGCAACTTTGACATAATGCTATCCCATCAGACTCTTGTGGAAAAGCGACAGAGATTTCAGTTCGCATTCTTGCATTATGATGGTAAATCTACCTGATGGCAAAATCGCTTATAAAATTTTCGGGAATTGGCAAAAGATTCTTAGCTTTATGAAGGGACCCTTATGCCATAAATGCAAAAGAGAAAAGAACACGTTGAATTAAGAATCTCATTTGTATACGCATTTACATTGCATTGAGATATTTCTCTATTTATCTCTGACTTGAAGTGGCTACCGCCGTCTATGGGCGCTTGGCCAAGGGTGTGGGAGAACCTACAGGAATTTTTTCACGCCCTTCTTTAAGAGCTCCATTCTGTAATCTAGGAAAATGCCTAATGCCTAAAAATTCCTAATTAAAAGATCTTACATAGAGCGTGTATCGACATGTCAAATTGACGCAAGTAATGTACGTTTATTATAGTTCCGCCTTAAGTCACTTGTCCATTGCCATAATTTCTTTCTTACACCGATGGAATTCAAGTGGAAAGCTCTTAAGGTAAATTACTGTAGGTATATTATTACGTTCAAAATACCGCTATGAAAGTAAGTAACTAAACTGTTATTTACAAAAAGAACTGAAATTAAATTGTCGTAATTTTAAGCCAGTGGATACGAGGCTTTAGAGGCAAATGTGTTATTTTATTATTTCAATTAAATTATAGTATAATTATTATAGGTTTTATGATTGTAAAGTATTAAAATTTCTTATTAATTTATTTGATTCGCCCAATTTTCGGTTGCGTATCCTTTTAAGCATCCGTTTTAGACTTTTTTATTAGAGTTGCGAATTAGACATATACCTGTGAGAACTATAAAAAATCTCACGACAACAATTTTAAACTGGAGATGAAAATCGAATCTATCTATCTGACTCATCCAGTCAGAACGCAAAAATAAAACTTAATTTCTCACTCATAAATAAACACGGAAAAAACATTCCTTTTGTCTCATAAATAAACAAAGACTGCATGAAAAAATCACTTCTTTAATAAATCTTACATATTAGTCGGCTACTCTGAATATTAATATTTTTAAGTCAATCTGATTAAAGGCGTATTTTAAAACATTGTTCCTATTGAAACCCGCTTTGGCTTTCGACCACATCAATCGATCAAAAACACTTTCGATTTACGCCAATTAATTAATTAGACACACATCCATTTACTAGCCGCGCCCTGCGGCGTTACCTGAAAGAACGACAAATAGCTTATCCTTATATCATATACAGCAAACCACCCCAAACAGCAAGGGGTAGGCAGAGGTGTATAGGTAATACCCACACTTTTTCTGGCGGAAGGTAGGTATACATCTAAGACCGCCCCTTCGGAGACCCTTAAGGCGTGAGAATATATTATTATATATTATGTATATAAAGCAAACCGCATATCAAAACAAACACTTGAAAAAGGCAACGCGCGTGTGTTAAATATTCCTGTAATAATTACTCTGGTAAAAAAAGCTTAAGCCCTGTAGGCGGGCGGGCGGCATACGTATGGACTGTGCGTTCGTGAAATAAAAAATATTTGCAACGTTACTTTAAAACAAGAAGCGTTTTCAATTAATATTTACCGCTACAATTTTGCACGCGCAATTTACCTAAAATCATAAAGATAAGATGAGGAACATGATAACGAGATGGGGGCATATAAGAGCGATTCCTATCTACATTTCTTAATATGTCCGAGGTCTTTATGGTTACCGACAAATTTCAAAACTGTTCTGGCGAAAGTGGAATGCCGATCTATTTTCTCTACCCGCCGTTTAGAGAACTATGTATGCGTAATGACATACTTACATATATTCTTTCTGGCTACCCGGGACTCGGCGTGGTGATATGTATGTATATGTATTAACTATATTGATCTGTGTATGCTGACACATTTGGATTGAAGACTGCGTATGTAATTTTGAAAAAATTGCGCTTTAGTAATGAACATATTAATCTTATCTTACTAATATTATAAATGTGAAACTTTGTAAGTTTGGATGTTTGCGGTTCTTTCACGGCTAAACGGCTGAACCCATTTAGCTGAAAGTTGAAATGGTGATAGCTTATACCTAGGAATAGGAATTGAATTATTCAAAGTTGAATTCAAAGTCAATGTATGATGCTCTTTCACGGCATAGCGGCTGAACCGATTCTAGCAGGAAAATTTTACTGCTACTTTTTCAAACTCCACGCGGGCAAAGCCACGGACATAAGCTAGTTTAGTAATAATTGTAAAAATCTCTCAAGTATAGTCTATTACATAGTTGAAGGGCCACAGATCGTGTTGAACAATTCACTAGTCTGTCTGTGGTTTGGTTGCCTAAAGACATAAATTGTCCTCACGCCTTCCCACAAGGGTCCCCGAAGGGGTAGGCAGAGGTGTATAGGTAATACCCACACACCCACTTTCCGCCAGAGGTATATTAGGTGCAAACGTGACAGATGGCGAGTCCATCGCCGTTACTCAAGCACGACTATACATACGCCTTTGAATTTCTTCTCAGACGTATGCAGGTTTCCCCTCGATGTTTTCCTTCACCGTAAACCTCGTGGTGTGACTAATCACTGTACTTCAGTTCAGAAAACATAACATAAATTATCACCATCCCTTATATGTTTCCAGAAGCAAGTCTAGTACGATCCTGAGCGGAGACAGCAAGGAGCCTGCGCCTGCGCCGTCGCCGGCCGACTCCGGCGTCTCCGAGCTCGAAAGGGATCACCATGATTACAGGTGAGAGCAATACGTAAGGGGAGATCCACAAATTACGTGAGGTGTTTAAGGGGGAGGGGGGTCGAGTCAAATCTCATCTAATCTTACGTTGGAGAGAGGGGGGGTCTCGGCAAATATCACGCAATTTTTTTTCTTATTGAAACAAAAAAACTATACTATTTTGACCCATTATCCAGATTCTTTAATTCAGATTCATTAATTTTTTTTTTTTTTACAATAACACTCCAACACGTTTACATATTTAAGAAACGCACATTTTGAAAAATCTCACGTGAGATTGGGGGATGGGGTAGGGGGTTGAATAAAATCTCACAACATCTCACCAGGGGGGGAGGGAGGGACAGGAAATTCAAAAAAACATCTCACGTAATTTGTGGATCTCCCCTAAGATCGAGTCTCCATGCATGTGCTAATACAGCACTAGTGTGTATGAAACTAACGTTTGAGGCATTTTAACGTGAGTAATCTTCATGGAACCTATTCAAGAAGCTGATACTATAAATGCGAATGTTTATGAGGATGTTTGGTTCTCTTCCACGAAACAACCACTCAACGGATTTGAATGCTATTTGGCACAGAAATGGGTTATAGTTTGGGTTAACACATGAAAGATCGTGGTGGCTGAGTGTTGTTGTTTAGCCTGCAACACAACTATTACAATTACCCAGGTTATTAACATAAGCCGTGGCAATTATATTCTTTATATAAATAATACTATTCAAGATAATAAAAATTATGATTATAAGCTAGATAAAGCGCTCTCTATTTCTAAGTAGCCTGCTTCATAATTTATAGCCTGGAGAATATAACATTATCGTGAAAGTCGAAAGAGTATAAGCACTATTATATATTGGACACGGTTGGAAACAATGGATATTGGAATTAGATGCCCGTACATGCATCGCACTAAGCGGAATATTAATTAGCAATCGAAGCATGTTAATAGGCAAAGGCGTGGTCCAGGGATTTCTCAGAGATTATAGGTTAAATTATAACCAAACTTCGTGTTCCCCTCGAATTTAATTGGTAAATTTGTTTGCAATAAAATATATCCTTGATAGAATACATAAATCTTACTAGTATTATAAATGAAAGTCTGTAAGTTTGGATGTTTGCGGTTCATTCACGGCCAAACGGCTGAACCGATTTGGCTGAAAGTTGAATTGGAGATACCTAGGAATAGGACATAGGCTACTTTTCTTTATTTTTAATCCTGAAAATTCAATGGTCTTATATCATAAATTATAATGTATGATCCTCTGTCACGGCATAGCGGCTAAACCGATTCTAGCAGGAAAGTTTTCAAAGCTACTTTTTCGAACTCCACGCGGGCGAAGCCGCGGGCATAAGCTAGTTAATAAATAATATTTACTTGACTTGAACTTTGTAGGTACATGTAAACATCACGACAAGACTGACTCCCCCACAGGGGGAACCCGTAACGACCACAAATTCTCTTTAACTTACCTCTTTTGCCTAGTCCACATTTATCAGCCTGACAAACGTGGTTAAACCTAAAAGGTTTCGTGTACTCTTGACATAACCATGAATTTTCAAATTACAGTACAGCAGAACGGATCCGCAGTCATGAAGTGCGCATGCGCACGGCGCGAGGGCTCATGCTCCAGGGTTACGCGCGCACCCGTGATGAGCGGGACACCGAGCTAGCTCGCGTGCGAAGAGACAGGGCTCTGCTGCGGCAGCGCCTCGAGGATACAGAGTGGAGCCTGTGCCAGCGAGCTGGGGAGATAGCCTTGCTGAAGACGCAACTGAAAGATGCCCAGGTGAGTTACGTCGAATACCTCGGTCCTATACCGTGCAAAACATTTTTTATTTATTAAATCAGTGTAGGTTAAGTAGCATGAACCACCTCACACACTGTCATGGGGCATCATTAGATAAATAGTAGATGACGTCAAAGATAGACGAACGAACACACAGCTATTATAGGCTTTATAGATTATAGACTATAACCTGATAATTACGGTTAATAATTGCGGTAAAGTAGATTACTATTATTCTGATTGTATCGCAAAAGTTCAAAACAGCGCCCTCCTTCGTAGCATTGCGGTACTTTTTCAATTCTTAAGTAGCTGTAAATCAAATGCTCCTAACAAATTGATTTCTTCAGTAAACACACAAGCTTTCATGTTACACAAAATGCTTTTATAAGGTCGATATTCGGACATAATTGATTTAAATTTAAGGAGAATAATATTCGATATTCAAACATAATTGATTTAAATTTAAGGAGAATAATATTCATATTCAGTATGAATATCATTAAAACATTAACATATTGGTCCAAGAGCCCGTGAGTGCCAGACCTTCGGATTTTCATAAAAGCTGAAAATTTTTCTATGTGTGTCCCTAATACAGGTAAGAATGATCCCCACCCATGAAGCTGGGGCAGCGGTGGCTTTGGCAGGTAACAGGTAACAAAGGTGTATAAAATTCCATCTCAAATTTATCATAAAATAAAACTGAATTTTTTTATATTTGATTCACAATAATATCAAAACTCGCGTTGCTCATTGCCAGACAGTTAGTATGGTTGCAACCCTCTGCCGGACACCCTTAAACTATTATAATTTATAATTATACTTACGTTATATTATAAAATCTCAATTTTATATATAATTTTTTGGAGGCCTATTAATCTATGTTTACATAATTGCCGGACAGTTTCGACGGTTCTATCATCTTGCTAGATGCATTCAAAGTGAGCAGTACTGACGTATGCTGGGAATCTCAATGGATTACAGCATTGACATTTCAAAAATCTTATCCTACCCGATTACTTCAGTACCGTTGTCAATGTGTCATTTGGATGGGACCATTTGCAAGACCGATAAATCTGCTTTGATGAAATGTTTAGAGAAAGAGGCCGAGCATGAAGAGCCATCTCAAATTGATATTCTAATAATTGACGGTTTTTTTTGTTACATACTATGAAAAATGTTCCTCGAAAATTTGGAGGCATTTCTAAAAAAATGTTGCAGATGGTAACTCAATTAAAAGCGTCAAGAATTGATGTCGTTTTCGACCAGTATTTTACCCCATCGATAAAAGGATACGAACGTTCTCTGCGATTTGAATCTGCCCAATTGGAGAATACTATTGCTGGGCCTGAACAAGTCCGTCCTAGTGACTTTGTCAAAGAATTAAAAAATTCTAATTTTAAAGAAGCTCTAGTTGATTTTTTTATTTTACACTGGGCTTCTGACGAAATGGCGCCGTTTATTGGCAATAAAATGATACATATAAATTTCAGAAAATGTCATTCGTTTACTGTCAATGAGGCCAACAAAGTGATGTCAAGTATAAATGAGGAATTTTCTTGCCCAGAGCATGAAGAAGCAGACACCAAAATAGTGTACCACGCGTGTAAAATTAACCATGAAGCAAACATTGTGATTCGAACTGTTGACACCGATGTTGCTGCTATAATGCTAAGTCATATGCATTGTCTTAATGATGGATCACATGTTTGGATGCTTACAGGAGCTGGAAATAATTTAAGATATGTGGACCTAACTCAAATACACGCCAAATTAGGAGAATCTATTTGCAGAAGCTTACCTGGACTACACGCTTTCACAGGATGTGATTACAATCCTGCATTTTACAGAAAAGCAAAATTGAAACCGTTTAAATTGTTAAAAAAATATGTAGAATTTCAACAAGCATTCATGAAGTTTGGTGACAGCGAAATCATCGAAAATAACAATGAACAAGTATTAATCTTCGATATAATTCAAAGTTTTATATGCTATCTATACATTATGAATGATATCAATGATGTTGATGCTGCTAGGCTACAAATGTTTATTAATTCGTATACAGTATCTGATGTGAACGAAGCTTTTAATAGAAAAAAGTTGCAAAATTTCGATGCTAGCTGTTTACCACCTTGCAAAAGTGAGCTATGGCAGCAATTTTTGCGAGCGAATTACATATGTAGCATATGGAACAACGCTCACTTACAAAAGCCAACAGCATATAAACCGGTAAATAATGGTTGGATACTGGAAAATGACCACTACTATTTTAAATGGTTTGAAGGAGATCAATTACCGAATTATGTCAGCGAATCTCTAAAAACAGTTCCAGGTATTTGATAATTATGTTAAATTATTATACATTAATTTTGGACTATTTGTAATTAAATTAACTTGGTTTTTTTTACTATTGCAGAAAACAATGAGGAAGGCGATATTGAAGACGATCAATCCACAGAATGGAATAATAGTGACGAGGAGTATGGATGTATTGACGACGACGATGAAAATGATGAAAATGTTTAAAGATTTTATTAAAATAAATGTATTTTTCTGTAACTTATTTATTTAAAAAAAAATTTGCTTTTTGATATAATAAACAATAAAATTTGATTTACTTTAATTCATTGGCTTTACAATTTTGAAATTTAGAATTGAAAATATAAACTTCGTAAAAATGAAAAATAATATAAATAAAGTTATTAGAGTTTCGATATGATTGAAGTTGTATTAGAACAATTTTACTGAGTACTGTTTTAAATATTTGTTATTCAAACTGTAAAAAATTATTTAATGAAATTTCTTGACTAAGAAAAAAATAAGCTGCACAATTTGAACTTGATAACAGTGGATGCGCAGTGAAGGGCCGCAATAGACCAAAGGCTCTGTCTCACTCGCACTAGTTACTGTATACGTTCCTTGCTCCCCGAAGTACTGCTCACTTTGAATGCGTCTAGCAAGATGATAGAACCGTCGAAACTGTCCGGCAATTATGTAAACATAGATTAATAGGCCTCCAAAAAATTATATATAAAATTGAGATTTTATAATATAACGTAAGTATAATTATAAATTATAATAGTTTAAGGGTGTCCGGCAGAGGGTTGCAACCATACTAACTGTCTGGCAATGAGCAACGCGAGTTTTGATATTATTGTGAATCAAATATAAAAAAATTCAGTTTTATTTTATGATAAATTTGAGATGGAATTTTATACACCTTTGTTACCTGTTACCTGCCAAAGCCACCGCTGCCCCAGCTTCATGGGTGGGGATCATTCTTACCTGTATTAGGGACACACATAGAAAAATTTTCAGCTTTTATGAAAATCCGAAGGTCTGGCACTCACGGGCTCTTGCTCTATTAGGCTCCTTTTTACATCAGCTATCCGCCAGTGAAAGTCCCGTCAAAAATCGTTGCAGGCGTTTCAGAGATTAGGAACAAACAAGACAGAAAGACGGACGAAAATAAAAAATAAATCTGTTATATGAGCCGTGGTGGCCGAGTGGTTCGAGCAGTTGCCTGTGACGCAAAGGTCGCAAGTTCGAATCCCGACTGTACCAATGAGTTTTTCTGAACTGAAGTAACAAAAACATCGAGAGGAAACCTGCATACGTCTGAGAAGAAAATTCAAAGGCGTATGTATAGTCGTGCTTGAGTAACGGCGATGGACTCGCCATCTGTCACGGGTATTACCTATACTCCTCTGCCTTACCCTTCGGGGACCTTGTGGGAAGGCGTGAGGATATATTATTATATAAATCTGGTATATGTACATCCATATGTATTTGGTAAAAAGCGTTTATTTTAATATATATTAAACAAACAGACACCACAATTTTATCTATTGTGATTATGTTTTATATATGTCCAGTTTCATAACTTCCTAGTTTCAATAATACAAACTTAGCTTACTTTGAAATCAGGTTAATTTAATCAGCAGTTACTAAACCGATTGACTCCTTTATCAACTTATGGAAACTAAGCCACAACTAACCGCTAACTTAGTTTTAAAGCTTCGGTGACCGACATAACTTAATCAATCGTATCTCGAGATAAGCACGGCATAACTTTCGGAGACCACAATGGATGAGGTTGATAATCCTTTATACACTGAATTTTATCGTCGTTTTCTAGATAAATTCATTGTTTAGTCTCCGTTCCAACTTTACAGTTAACTGTAAAGCAATACGTCCGCTACATCATACATGTGGGGTATCCTAAAAAGAATTGCAGCATAAAAGTTGTCATGCGAGCAATTTTGGATGTTATTGAGCCGTGGCGGCCGAGTGGTTCGAGTAGTCGCTTGCAACGGTTGTAAGTTTGAACCCCGCTTGTACCACTGAACTAAAGTACAGTTAATCTCACCACGAGCTTTGAGGTAAAGAGGAAAACATCAAGAGGAAAGCTGTATACGTTTATGAATGTATAATTTTTTGGTACCCTAATTCCGGCCAAACTGTTCGGTTAATAAATGAACCAAGCCAACCTAACCTAATTTGCGACTTGATAATTGAACATTAGGTCAACAATGGCTTGCATGGTTAAACCCGAGCAGGTACTGGAAAACTGCTAAACGATGAACATCTGAAAGCTCGAACCATGTTTTTTTTTTATTCATCCATTTTAGAACGGCCAGTAGCCAATAACACTAAATAAAGTACAAAGTATATACGCAACTCAAAAGTAAATATATAAACAACATTCATATATTCGCCTCTCAATACTCCAAAGACATGCCGACATGATAGTCTGCCATCCATCTCCATCCCCCAAAAAAATAGCCATCAGAGTTGGACTCCAAGGTCTCACTCACTCCAAGGACAAAAGTGCGACGTAATTGACCACTAATAATGATTAATTTAATAGAAAAAATAATTGCCTCGTAAACAACTAAGAAACATGTACTTTAAATAATTAAAAATAAATTATGTGCAGGGCACAGTTCAAGATCATACTTAATTATAAGAGGTTCCTAACGCCATCTATCTAAAGATTAGAAACTAAAATATTTCCTTTCGCAATGTACATATTTATTATAAGCAAATTTGCTCTTTTGTGTTAATTTCCCTTTTAAAAAGCTGGGATTTCATTTAAAGGGGGAACATTTGTTTTTATTATCTCTAAGAGAACTTTTAAAGGTGCCCGCTAGATGGCACTAGTAGTACCAGGCCTCCGATTACTTTTGCAAAGTTAAGATGCATGTACCTATGTTGATCGTGATTACCTACATTTAATTATTAACCATATGGTATAGATAGAAAGAAAAAAAGCTAATCAATAATAATGTAGCTCTACATATATATCACGCGGAGTCCCTTACCAGAAGCTCTACATTTACATCATCACACAGAGTCCCTTACCGGGTAGTTGGAGAGAATGCCATTGCTATCTAAACTAGCATATAGATAGTGCCATCCACGTAGACGCGCCCCGCTATTCTTCCTTACAGTTTATAATGTAAGTGTGCAACCTTCCACTAATGTTTGAGTATTGTCGGTACACACTGGTAACCTGTGAGTGCACACGCACACTACAATTAATAGACTCTGGTCATACTACCCGCAAACCGCGACCCCCTCGACTAGAAATTGGTAGACTGACTTTCTGTACTGTTGGTACCATTGTTGGTACTGTCTGTCTTACCTATCGGGTAGAGTGAATTTTTTTTTACTGAATATTTTCTTTCACCGTTAAAGCTTGTGGTGTGATAAAGCGTAGATACAAACATATATCATTTCCCTTACGGGGTAGACAGACAAATAGAGGGTCAGTTTTCTTATATTTACAGAACTCATTCATTTCCGACGAGCCGTGGTTCGAGCAGTTGCCTGCGACGCAAAGGTCGCAAGTTCGAATCCCGATTGTACCAATGAGTTTTTCTAAAACTTAAGTACAGTGATTAGTCACACCACGAGCTTTACGGTGAAGGAAAACATCGAGAGGAAACCTGCATACGTCTGAGAAGAAATTCAAAGGCGTATGTATAATCGTGCTTGAGTAACGGCGATGGACTCGCCATCTGTCGCGTTGGCACCTAATATACCTCTGGCGGAAAGTGGGTGTGTGGGTATTACCTATACACCTCTGCCTACCCCTTCGGGGACCCTTGTGGGAAGGGGTGAGGATATATTTTTATATTATATCATTCATTTCCTCCAAATTCATCGCACTCTTCATAAGACTTATAACCTCCATGATCCATACTCTTGATGTTCACATTTGTATGAGAATAGAAGACGCGCGAACCAACGGAATTTGAATGCAATCCTGACTTAGTAGGTTTTTAAACTACCCGCAACTGCCGTACTGCATATGATCTCGATAATTGCAATTTGCTGTCTGCAAATTATTTCATGGGCATTGGATTACCAGGAGGAAGGTGCCAATTGCTCCCATTAACACTCTCCTGTGTTAATTGTCACACGTATGTTCCATTAACACTTGCAACAAAGACATATTGCATTCAACCTATTTGGACTATGAATTAAGACCAACAAGAAATAGAATCAAGCCGTGGTCGCCCAGTGATTCGGGCACTCTCCTACCACGCAACGATTGCAAATTAAAATCCCGATTGTACTAATGAGTTCTTTTATAAACTTATGTTAGTGATTAGTCACGAGCTTAACGGTGAAGGAAAACATCGACAGGAAACCTGCATACGTCTGAGAAGCAATTCGAAAGCGTATGTATACCTACCTAGTCGTGCATGACTTACGGCGATCGACTCGCCATCTGTCACGTTGGTACCTAAAATATATATCTGGCGGAAAGTGGGTGTGTGGGACGACCTATACACTATACACCTTCGGGGACCTTTGTGGGAAGTCGTGAGGATGTGAGTGATTAATTGCATACGAGCGACGAGCATACGGCGAAAGGAAACATCGAGATGAAAGCTAACATTGATAAGAAATTTCAAAGACGTATGTATTAAACCCCTGAAATTAGAAAAATATTATATTACAACAGAGTTACGTAAATAAATACATAGATTTTAACTCTGTTGTATTTAAATCTTCTACGTAAAAGGAAACCAATGTTAAAAAAGGAAATCGGAAAGTTTGTTTTACCGTTTCTTCTTTGGCAGGTTTATTTTTCTTTCAAACCGTGATAACTGTCATTTTGTATTAAGTATGTGACGTTGAATGAGTGTTCTCTGTGTCCCTTATGTTGGATAAAACATTTTTCATTTGATTTGATTTGATTTGACTCCACATTGTGACATAACAAAGCCACGCAACGCTGATAAGAGAAATGTGAATCTTGCGTGCTGCGTAATTTTATTCATTTGCTAGCCCTGATGACATTATTTCACTTATAAAAGTAGTTTATATCGATCCAGGGAAATCAATAAGCCATAGTGATATTTGAGAGAGCCGTGGCGGCCGTTTAATTCTGAGTTTTAGTTCAAATCCCGACTGTGCCAATTAGTTTTTCTGAACTTAAGTGCAGTGATTAGTCACTCAACGAACTTGACGGCGAAGGAAAACATCGAGAGAAACCCTGCCGTATGCAGGTTTCCTCTTGATGTTTTGAGGAGAAGTTTTAATACGTATGTATAATCGTAAAATTACAAAGGTTTGACCCTCGCGGGCTCTTGCTCTAAGAGCGCATCGTGATACAGTCCCAGGTTGAAAGGCTGATTGTAGACACTTTCGAGTGTAACAAGCGCCCTTGCGGACCCCATCAGGCGAGCCGTTTGCCTCTTCGCTACCTTTCTCGTTTAACAAGTGGTTCATTTACATAAATCGGGTGAAATTCTCTTTACGATGCTACGCTTCAAATGTAAACGACTAAATTGTACTCTTTAAGAAACACCTCGGAAATAAGTGACTAACCGCCGGTTTCTCGTACGCATTTCTATCCATCAAATTACGTGACAGATTGTCAATCTCTGATTAGACGTAGTTTGGGTTGCTAGAAGCTTCAACTGACAAACTGTTGGCAGTTTGTGAACGGTATGTCAAATCCCAATTATTCTTTTAGTAGGAAGTAAGTGATAAGTAGACATTATAGCGATGCAAATATTGAAAAATGCAGTTAATATTTCATATGCTCACGTATGCAGGGATAAAAATGTAGGCCAATTCTTTCGAAGACTCGCCAGCGCCTCTCTGTGCTATGACGTCAAAGCCACATCTCCCGTCCCCCACGGACGTCCCATTGGAACCTGCTTTGTCCTATTTGGGTCAAGCCTTTACACATCTCACCTACCACAACGTACTGAATTATCAATAGAAAATGTAAACAATAAATACTGACTCTAATTCTCTTCACCACCCAAACCTTCCTGCGTCCGTATGTTTTCCTAAACAAATATCCACGCAGCTCGATTTGATATCGTGAACCAAATGATATATGAACATTTGACATTGCTATAAACCTAATTAGGTAAGCTCACGTCGCCGGATACCCGACCTCGGGTCGAACATGTCACGCGATGCCACACCCTCATACACAACAAATATTCGACTTGATCTAACTCTCATGACAGCTGAGGCCTTTTTTGACAAATGCCTTTTAAATATTGCTATTTCACGGCAGTTGACGTTGGCCACTGAAACAAGAGAACCAGATTGTAAGTATTTAATGGTGAGAGCTTCCGCGTCGGACAGCAATTATGTCATCGAGATAAACAGAGAGACAAGGTGGAGAGGAGATGTAGGGGAACGGCTTGAGATGGTGAAGGCACTAGAAGCTGATAGTAAGGGTGTGTGAAAGGAGCATGCGCCGTGGCCAAGGACACGCGCCGCGCCTCAGTGTAGCGGGAGGCAGCGCCGCGGCCGGCTGTCCGAAAGCGCCCAGAGCGCCGCAGTGCCCCGCGACCCACGGAGCCCGCATGCCAGACCCACCTCGACCCACGGCTCCAGCCCGCAGAGCTACCCTTAGCTCCGAAGCCCCGCGGTCGCTCCGATTCAGTCTCGTAATTGGATTTTGTGGTTCAATAAGCAACGTTGTTCTGATTTGATTGGCGAACGCTTTCCGCTTCGATATTGCAGCTTGCTTCCTCCTCTTCCTCTCGTAAGCTCTCGTAGCTTTTTATGTAGCCGCTGTATTTGTATTTAGGAAAATTTTGTATGTTATCGAAAGTTCAAGAGAAATTACATAACGGAGATACGCGGTGTTGTAAGCTCACTGGTGCAGCACAATGCGATATTACAATCAGTAGTAGGTTAGGACTTGGCGACAGTTGATGTGAGTGCTCAAACTGTAGTTACCGACGATGAC
Source organism: Drepana arcuata (assembly GCA_016069955.1). Lineage (NCBI taxonomy): Eukaryota > Metazoa > Arthropoda > Insecta > Lepidoptera > Drepanidae > Drepana > Drepana arcuata. The sequence continues at coordinate 12,348 of JACCPG010000941.1, read as the reverse complement.
TTGCTGGGAGAGTGTAGGGCTCCTGGGCCCGTGCGCGCTACTCGCCTCATCTGACGTAAGGGTGAGTTCAACTCCCAGAAAACCTCTCATGTGTAGAATACGTTCGTCACTAAACTCAACAAAACCCCGAACCCTTTGATAAAAGTTACATATCAAAAGCTCAATCCGACCCTGAAATTACCCCTGATTTTCCAACCCGATGGTCTGATGCATTCGTATAAAATGTGTGTACTGAACTAGCGATATCTTAAGAATGAAAATATGTCATTAAGCTCTCAGTATTTTTCTTAGGTAGAGGTAAATAGTGTTGCGAGTAAACAGGTCATTAACTAATGGAAATATTTAAAAATATGGTGCGTGTTTAAGCACTGCCGTCAGGGATAGATATTATTATGGTAACTGATGCTGATGATGATGTAAAACGTGCTTATTATGACAAAATTGATTAGTCCTGAGTTATTGAATGTAAACCATCGCATGATTACGTCTGTATTTTTGTTGTAAACATAATTAGCTAATTGACATTATTGTATACAAATGATCATAAGTACTTTTTTAAAATAAATAAATATACGTGCAGTGACTTCTAAAAGTGCAGTTTATCTGAAAACGTCGACTGATCAGGTGCTCCATGAAAATGTTGCCACTTTTTCCTACCACTGAACAAGTTCTTGAAGAGAACGCCTTTTGGTACAGTTTGGATAAGGTCTGGATAACTGAGGACCTAGAACCCTTCGAAGATGTGAACCCTGAAGATATGTTCTCCAAACCACTTTCACGAGATGTTTATTACTTGAAGTATCCGGATATAACCAGAAGCGATTCAGAAGACGACAACTGTTTAACTCTCAAAGGATTTGAAGTAAAACGTTATGAGTGGCATTCAAAGGCTCGCATCAAAAGGTTTTTGACGAAAAAACTGAATTCGTGCTTACGGCATATGAAAAAGAAGATTTCTTGCACACCTTCCAAACCAAAGAAAGTGACATTTGCAGAGCTACCAAAAGAAAGCGTAAAATCAAAGAAAGAAAATGACAAAAAAGTACAAGATTTTCTTAACCGCATCATTGAAAATATTCCTCCGCCACCGTTGAACGATATTTTAGAATTAGATGTAAAAGAAGAAGAGTCTAATGCAGCTCCTTATGCACAAGATGTTGTAAGTTCGGATAATCCTCAACAAAAGTGTCTCAAAACTGAAACAACTTCGGAAGTTACAGTGAGCGGATCGCATTACACAAATGTTAGAACATTCGACTTATCTCACATTGCACTAAATGACGAAGAAATTGGATACGCCAGATTCTCCATTTACAAAATACACGAAACCCTGAAAATGGTTGAAAGTATGAGTGATTCATCGTCTATGATGGAATTTGAGTATGATAGTGAGACGACTTGTAAGGTTAAACACATTTTAATGTAACTGCAAACTGCATTTTGCTTTTAGCATTGATTTCCAGCCTCTTGCTTGTGTATGAATTAAAATGTTCCTCTCTATTGTTGCAGCCTCCTGAAAACGAGTTGCAGAAGAATTCAGATCGCGTGTTGTCAGAGCATGAGTTAAGAGTTCAGAGGTCGTTGCAGAAACTCAATGTGCCCGACTGGTGAGTTACCAATATAGATAATATTGGTTTGCCTTCCTTCCTTAATTTATTATTAGGTCTACAAGGCTCAGTCTAAAGGCCCCAAATATATAAGTCCAAATATCTGTCTTGCCTTATTAAAAATCTTTTTGGAAATGTATAACTTTGTGTAGAATTACTAAACTACGAGTATTTTTCATATTGAATTATTCCGAAGTGTTATTGAAGTAACGAAAGTAAATCGAAATTTAAAATTATGTACTAGTGTATATAATTTGCAAAACTTCCAAAATGGCAACGAGATTAGCTTAGACGCCTTTAATCCCGTTATCAAGTGCCTAGAAAGCCTAGCTTTATGTCTAAACCCGGGCCTGACTTTCGCTTCCTCTCGGGTATAATTTTCTTTAAATTTCTTCTCTAATTTATGTTGTCCTAACTAACAATGTTTTCCTTTACCGTAACTTTCGTCCGTGACATGTAAACACAGCCAAACTAGAATTGAACGTGTATACCTATATAATTAGTTATCGCTTCAGACTACCGAGCTTAAAGCTTAGCTTAGCCTAGTGCTCGTTATAATGTTGAACAGTTGATAACAGTATTTAAAAAAAATTACAATTGCTTAAGTTTTATTTTTTATAAGTTATTTATAATTTTTTTATGTTAAACAATATAAGGACAACGATTTGTTAGATTTATCCAATATTTATTGCGGAATTAAATATTTGCCCATAGTAAAAATTTTATTAATTCGGAAAACTCATTAGTACAGTCGGGATTCGAACTTTGTACACAATCTTTGTGTACACTCGGCCACCACGGCTCTCTTAAAATGTAAGCTCCATAATTTATATCAGAACGCTTAAGTTCAATTCATTTTCTTTCTTTAATATATATCTGCACATCACACAAAGTTCCCAAAAGGGTAGGCAAATCAGGATACATTTACTTCTATAGATATACATAAATACATAGGACATCCAAGACTAAGGTAGAAAATAAATACTCGTGTTCAGCACGGGAATCTGTATCGGGAATAAATATCTGCGAGAATCGAGCCCGCGACCTCATGTTTCGCAATCAGGAGCTCTAACCACTAGACCAGATTGCCGTCACATAATATTACAATAGCTAAATTATTTATTAAGATTATATAGTAGGTAAATATAGAGGTTACAATTTAACTCGATTTAATCTTATTTCTACTCTGTGACCGATCGTGTCAAGGCTAACGGGATAGCCGGTCGATAAATCTCGATCCGCATTATCTAGGCTTTACCATTCAAGTATTAAGACTTGAATTTTGATAAATGACTTGCTAAAAATGGAATACCTAAACTCTTTAAAGTTATTGTTCGAATTTGCACGAGTGGCCGAGATCGTGATGAAACGCGGACGTATTTCTAAGAATCGTGGAGGATTGAATTTCGTCGTTCATAGTTAGATTAAAATCCAAGCTAAAATTACTACTTAAACCGATTGTACTTGTGAGTTTTTTTTTAAAGTTGACCAAAAGCCTTCTGTTGAATTTGTATATTTTTTAAACTGTCACACGCATTTTAATTGAATTTTATTATACAGCCACTTCGTGATGGATATTTATTTTAGACCATAAATACTGATTTACAGTTTTTATTCTGAAATAGGACCATAATGTAGGAAGGGAGAAAACACGATATTAGTCTCTCACGTCAATTGACGGATTATTAGACTTGAGTATAATTAACAATGTCCTAATTGCATTATTAGGCGAGCGTGCGACGTGACGGGATCATAAACCGTTTAGGCCTCCAACTATAAAGAGCGATATAGATCGTAATGGTATGCCTAAACTTTGCCTAATAACTTTATGCCTGACTGACAGGAAAATTTGGATTGAAATTAGTAAGCACGCGAGGTTTGCTATACCAATGTTTAGAGTTATATTAAACTCCGCAAGAGCCGTGGTGGCCGAGCCTGCAACACAAAGATTGCAAGTTTGAATCCCGACTGTACCGATGAGTTTCTCTGAATTATCTCACCAGGAGCTTTACGGTGAAGGAAAACATCGAGAGGAAAAGGTTTGAGAAGAAATTCAAAACCGTATGTATAGTAGTGCTTGAGCAACGGCGACAGTCCAGTACAACTACTCTTGATTTTTCGTCATTGAGTGTCTGATTGATTGGATGTATGCAGTTGAATTTTCCCGTGTCTCTTCATCTTAACACTTTTCATTGTGTCGTCAATGTTTCTTCATTCGTCCTTACAATATATAGAAACCACGTAAAAAACCTCATATCCTTTGCACAAAACCTTCGTTTGATGAACATCCAATTATTGCCTGTCAGGTACAAAAACGCCCCAGCACCGCGCGAGGGGTTCCTGTTACGCAAGCGGCTGTCTGACGCGTCCTCATCGGCGGCGCGGTGGGGCGGACTCAACTCGAAGACTACGTCGCTGGGCAGCCTTGGTGCTAACCCGCCTCCGCCGCCCCAACTCTCCCCCCACACCACCAGCTTCGGACGGTGGTCTACCAGCAGGCTTAATTCTAATCAAGTGAGTAGAAAATATGTATTTTTGAAATACTTAATTTCCATGAAAAACCTTTAACTCAAGAAAGGATAAAAATATCGGATGAAATTTCGTTTGTTATCATTTGAAAGCAATATTTTCAATAAAGTAGGTAGTGTAAATCATTACTAGCGATTACAAATCAGATGTAAACAGCTTCATCTAATTTTAAATGGTATAAGTTCCAGAAGTTTCGTCGATATATATCAATCTATTATGAAGACCGCCCATGCTTATCTGGGTACTGAATTGCTGTGGAATACTTTATCTCCAAAATGTTCCATTATTACTCCCGAGTCACTCATAATGGTACTAAAGTTAAGCTTTGAAAAGCATCTATCGAGTTTCCGTAAAGCTGTAAGGCTTCATAATGTCATTGTGCTTCCTTCAATTCGTTCCTTTCGAAACAGGCTAAAGTCTGAGACTATACGGCCTAGTCTTGGGTGAGAGTTTTGTGTTTACTTAATTTAATTATTGCATTGTCTTTTATTCCCTGCTGTGTTGTACATACTATTGTACTTTTATAATTAACAACCTTCAACTCTATCGTGACTAGTCGAAATTTATTTTTAAGTAAACGCTTCGAGTGATTGTAAATTCGGTAATCCTAGGCACTATTACATTACTTACTTACTTTTTTTCGAACATTTGTCGTGGTAATGCCATAGTTAAAATGACTTCTGTTTTATATCACACTTTGAAAAACAATAAAGTAATTTATAATATATTTTTTAACTCATAATTTTATTATGATTCTCGTATTTGTTGAAAATAAAAGAAATAAATCCGGTAAATGTCAATAGTATAGATTTCGTCTTTAAGTTTGATTGATGTAACTTTACTTTTTATTGTAGGAAACCTACTACTACAATGCATGTGATATTATATATGTAATCCAATTTCGTTTCCAAAAATTACTGTGGTGTAGAAAATACACATTTTCAATTTTCCTAGAAACTGCATAAGTCATAGATATCTAATATGCTCATAGATAGCTACTGTGTATACACTTTATCATACAGAAGAAAATAATCTTAATACTTATTAAATGCAGCAGTTATAATTGTGAAGATAAACTTACTGGCTTTAACGAGAAATTTAAAAGCGTCTCATCTTTTCCACCCAGACCTCTCCCTGCTCTTCAACGCGCAGCAGCATACGTGGTACCAGCCCCCTTTGTTCACCTTCAACAAGATCTTCGTTCAGCGCCCGGCAACCCTACCTCGGCTGGAGAAGTCAGGAACGTCTGAATAGCACCCCAAGAACACCCCACGAAAGGTAATAATATACATACATACGTACTAATGATATGAATGCTAGCATTCATGATAGATACCACGTCAATTCCATCTAACCCCACAAAATATGACTGGGTTGGTCTGTTACATCCTATAATAGGAAATTTGATCCATAATTTATTAGATCGCTCCCTCATATATATGACTAGACATTTACTAAATAAATTGGACGATGATTCGGTCAGAAGTTACGACGATAGCAGTCGTAAAACGTATACGCGTAGAATAAATACGACTTCGTGGTTTATACAATTATAATCTGTGTATTCTTTTTAATCTTGTCAGTACAGCTGTCATTATAATGACATGACACCAGCATAGATAATTAAAACAATATACATACTTAAAAATGCTTGCTTGAGATGTGAGATTCTTAACGAAGGTTGACCTGCTAGTATATCAATTTTCTTATGTGGAACCGAATTTTTACCATACATATATGCAAATCTTTTGCAGGCTAGCATCGTCCCTCCTACAGCAGTCGGCGTCAGCGAAGGCTGCTGAAGAGATCCAGACATCGATCAAGGAAGTGACGTCAGCGATAGTACACTATGTGTCAGGATTGGAGCCGGCAAATGGTGACATAGACAGGCAACCGTCGCCCCGGTCCAGTCAGAAACTGTACTGGCTCGAGAGCTCTTTCGTCGGTGAGTCAAAAGGAACGATATTAAAACGTGAACCCAGACTACAGAGTATTTGACAAGTCCAGAACAACAAAAATAATAATAATAATAATAATAATAATAAATAATAAATCTTTATTGAATTAATAAACTTGCATTATTATGAGACTGTTTTAAAGTTTACTTCGGCATGTTATGTTAAATCCACACTAAGACTAAAGCCTTAGACTGAAAAATATAAACGAAGTTCGTCATGTCTATTGCCAATCGTTCGTGAAATATATTCCTACCTAGCTCCAACTTATATAAAGCTTTATAGGTTATAAGTGTCGATCCTCGCACTACACAAATATGATTGCATACAAATTTCATATATGGCTTACTGTAACAAGTATTTGGTACTCTCCGCAGGTACAAAGCCAGTGGAGTCCCCTCAGACGCCTCTAGTAGTGTCGGAAGCACTGCCTCCCCCGCACCCTCGGCCGCCGTCCTCGCTGCGCCTGGATCACCGCGCGGCGCCCGGTGAGCGAGCGTGACCACCACCGTGTACACTGCAGGCTTAGGCACAAAACTTCACATTCCCGCGCGAACACACCAGTGTGCACATAACTGCCCACTAAAATTACGCCTGCTTTATGACTGAATCTTTATATTGAGGCTAGCACCCCCGAAGGCAGTTTGCATTTAAATTGTTCAAGTCTGATCCTGCAGTGACACTTTGTTAATTTTATGTTACGTTTTTAATACTCTGTGCGTTAATTTTCGTGCTGTTCTGTGTTTATCTATCTATTTTGTGTTTTGGGGAATTAATTAATTTAATCAATTGGGGAAAGCAAATTGGATGAATTCATTTTGTGAACATGTGTAATAGAGCTTTATAGATTGTGTGTAAGATTCAGGACCATGATAAGGAATAATATGTATTTTATTTATGACTATTATGCACTACTTTGACTCCCAATTTTTTTGTAAAGTGTATTATTTTGCATTGTGAAAATAAAGCACTGGCTTGTAGTACGCTTATTTTTTTTTGTCACACAAAGCACAGCTTTTCGTATTTTTTTCTACTTGACGGCCATATTGACGTCTTAAAAAGTAAGTACCTTGTGTTGCCATTACAATATACATGTTAATAAAAAAGCGGCAGTTTTCGAATACCCGTCAAGGTACAATATTACTTAATATTAAAGTACATATATAATTGATTGATGAATAAATATAATGAATTGTGCAGTTGAGATCCTTAATGAGCAAGGGTCACGTTCTTTTAAAAATTAATAGGAAGCTTAACAATTTCATACAAGTGTTTCCATCAACCGTCTCAGTACATAAAGAGATTTCATTATCATCTGTTAATGGAATAGTCAAAATATTATATTCTTGTTTTATAAATATTGCCATAACTCAAACTTCAATATCTGGTGGGAGAAGCTGTATCATAGAATTAATTACCAATCAATGTACAGATTAAATTATTTTCGTTTCGTGTTTAATCTTTATAAAAACCTTTAGTTATTAGATTAATGGCTAGAAAATACATAGATTTGTAAATAAAATATTATGTTGCTTTATTTTATTCTAGGTGCTAACAAATTTTACGTATCTGTTCTACATTTGAGCGTGTATTGGAGCTTTAAAAAATATGTCACAAACAGAATATCCATTTACAAATTTCCATTATTCTATATGGTAACAGTTATCAGAACCATTTCAATGGTGGTGAAAAGTGACATCAGAGACTGAAATCTAGTAAATTTCAAGATCCTTCTACTTAAATCACCTCGTAATTTATGTTGGGACTGCGATTAGTCCCTAAGTAAATTATACAGGTTCTGATTAGGTTAGAAAACAATTTAAATAAAGAATGCGTTCAAAATTCGCACAGCCGAAATATTCCGAAGTTAACGTCACGAATTTAGTTTTTAGTCGACGACTAAACGCTTCGAAATTATAAAAAAAAAAATTTAATGTCAAAATTATATTATCTACAGCCCTTTGATAAATGTGTAAAAAAATAAAAGCCCTGTTAGCTCTCTATATTTACCTTCGCCCAAATCCAAATAGTACCTAAAACTTGTTACGTTAAGAAATATATAGGTATATAGCATTATATTTGTATGTTTTAAGAATCTCGGTACCTTTTCATGTTAGACTATATGAAGACTAATGTAATACGTCTGTCTTCACCATTATTATTCATAATTCAATCATTGTACTTTTAGTTACGTTTTAATTATAATGATTAATGAATATATTCATTTTTATTTTAAATTATTTTGTTTTATTTTTATTTATGTGTCTGTCGAATCTTTTTTAATATCTTCTACCGATACCTATTTTGATACTTCGTCAGAAAAACGTACAGGTATGTCAAATAAAAATTTTAACCACTTCACAATGTTTATAGGTATCATAAAACTTCACACAGATAATACAGTTATCGAATATATCTGTATAAATATAATGTATTTATTATTAAGAACATAAGTACCGTACCGTATGTAGGTACTATGCTTTATCTGATACAATAACTATTGATATAACGAAACCAAAGAAAAATACCTTTAGTACAAAAAACGTCCGGTACAATAATTACAGAATGCATTTTATTTCTTATAAATTCTAATGAATCGTCTCCTGGCAACACTGCAGACTGGCAAGACTCCCAACGGTCATTGAACCTGGGAGCTGCGAGACCGTCTCCTGGCTCGACGACATTGGAAGACGTACTGGACTCTCTGTTGGGACTGCCTTCACAGCCGACAAGACTACCCACTCCCCAACCAAGTCCTAGGAAGTCCACGAGCCCTTATTATTTAATGGGTGGCAAGGTACAGTATTGCTAACGAATGAATGACTAAAAAATCTAGTTTAAAATACTTTCGCTCATTCTGATTGTATAATCTAACGTCAGAGGATTAAGGGGGTAATTAATTAAAAGAATTTCACAATGCAGTCGCTTCACAGCAATGACACCGAGAGTCAATCTCAAGTCTTGTATTTTAAATTAGTGATGAGATTGGTGCATAATGTGGCACTTTACTCTTATGTCATGACATTTGATTGAGTAGTGTGCTTATTGATTATAAATGTACTATTTCATTTCTATCGCGCCGCCATTTTCTTATGACGTCTTGCGTCAAAACGCTTTTTTTTTTGCAAAAGTCGCTCAATGCATTTAGTTCCACGCATTGAACATACTCTCTACAGTGACCTCATTTCATCATTTAATGCATTAAAAGCCCGTAGTATAAAAAAATATAACGACAAAAATAGACAGGCTTAAGGTCCACGATCTTGTAGTCCTTGGTAGATTCTGCCTCATTCCATTGGCCTTCCCCAGAGTCCCCGATACGAACAGCTGGCAAGCAGCGGTCACAGCAGTGGCTCCCCAGCTTCCAGGTTCGTCAGCACCCCAAGTGAGGGACCAAGCTCTTTCACCGCTAGTCCCGACCACGAGCGACCAGGTAGGAACGATATGTAAGTTCGAGCCGTTCCAATTTTTATTACCTTACCTTAAGTACCCTTAAGTAGTACTCAAAATCTAGAGTGTAGATAGGTATATAAAAAGCAGTTTAATTTTTTTTTATGTATTTTTGTTAAGACAATGCAATTACAAATTGCCTTCCCATTTATAAAGCAGTATTAACCATACCTACTCATTATTTTTAAGTAGACTACCATAGATAATAAAGAACATGTAAGAAACATTAATCATCTATCAGGTACTTAACTATAGCTGGCTTTTTAGCATGTTTTGTCTTGACTTGTAGCATGATTGGTAAGCTTTTGTATGTCTCACGCGTTGACGTCATTATGGTCCTGAATCTTATAAACTTAATTCAAACTTTTTATTCGACTCTGAATATTTAGAGAGATATAGTTCATATAAAGGTTTGGTCTGGTGCTTCCAGGCATGGATACAGTTGATACCCCTGGCGCGATGCAGGAGACGAGGCGGCATCGCTCAGCCCACGCTGAGCACTCCCGGCGGCGGAGTGAGCCCTTCGCCCAGCCCAGCCCCTCCCAAGCGCGCCGCACTAGCCTCGATGCTTCAGCTCTCCACCCCCCTGACACACTCACCCACCACGATTCCAAGACTTCCCTTGCTTCACTCCAAACAGAAAACAGCACAGACGACGCTTATGTCAAGTGTAAATATCCCAAATGCTCCTCCCGAACCCTTATAGCCGATGCCAAGAGGCACTACAAGACGTGCCACAATTGCACAACCATGTACTGCTCGAAGGAATGCCGAAGAGCTCATTGGGAAAAACATAGGAAAGTCTGTCTACATTCCCGAGCGAGTGCGCTGTGCAGGCAGATAATATCAGCGGCCAAAGAAGACGCCGATGCCTTGCATCAAATTAGCACGATAGCCCACAAAGGATACCTGGCTCAAGGAAGAGGCGTGGTCAAAGTATTCTTCACAAGTCCCGAAGCGGCCGAGAAGTTCACCACGCACGGCTTTCAATATCTCAGCGAGCCGGAGTACGTCAAATGGACAGCGCTCCAACCCAACGAAATGGGAGTGGAACTGTACACCGAGGTGGTCAAACTGTGCAAGGCATACAACCCCGAAACACGGGTAATATTGTACGTGGCTGTGTGTGTTATCAGTGAAGTGCCGACAAAAGGTGCCGTTAAGTGGGAAAGGCAGATGGTGTCGAGATGTGCCAAATTGCGACTGAGCAAATCTGTGACCGTTGCCATACAGGAGCAGAACAGAAGACGACAGAGGAAAGACAGCAAATCCACACCGGAGGACAGGGAAACGTTGATTCTGACGTCCAAAATGGGCTTAGCTGGGGAAAAGAACGCAGCCACGGCGCATAAGTTCAGAGAAATATGCTTCAGAAACATAGTGAACGAGTTGGAGAGTAGAGGAGTAGTCATGAAGAAACATTTCCCTGAGGTTTACTCGAGACTGGGGGCGTATGTGGACGGAACGAGCGACAGATTTATACCAATGACTATTTACCCTAAAGACGTCACCAGTGGCAAGTCGTTCATGTGCATTATAATGCCAGATAGTGAGGTGGAGTGTGGTACGCCCGTAGATGGCAAAGTATCTACAGTCGACGTTGGCATAGATAGATCGCGACACCAACTGTCTACTCCCATGTAGGAACATTTATCTAATGTAGTTAATTAGCGATGCCATTATTGGCTAGGAAAAGAAAGAAAGAAATAAGAACAAAAGTTCAAGACTTGTAGTAACGACGCCTCATCGCACGATGCCATAGAAATCATAATAATACAATACAGTTATTACGATTTCTATCCTATTATCTATTATAAAATTTTGAATCTCCGTTTATGAATCTCGTGTGTGAAAATAATATAAATGTTCAATGTGCCCTTAATAAACCTTTATGAATAATATTTAATTTAAATATATAAGGCATATGTGTTGTGTGCATATTCAAATATTTTGTAATAAGTACCTCGTTTTCCTTAAAAAGGCAAATTAAAAAAAAAACTGATGTTATATTTTGTTTATTATTAAATATGGCATCACTACTCTATTTTTTAATATGTATATATAAATTATATTTAGTATTTTATTCATTACATCGATGCTTAATATCAAACAGATTTTTTTTTACACATTTAATTTTGTTATGAATGCACCATAGAGCTTCTAGAGTCAACCCGGAACATAAACGAAACTCGTTTATGTCTTGTCTACGAGACAACTTGTCTATAAGAGTAATGAGCAGTTGGTTAATTAAAATTAATTATATATTGTTGTAAAGTTTGTTGTTTATTATATATATTTGTATGTGATTTAAAACATGAAAAAATATGAACATTAAACTCTTGAATATTTTTTTTCCTATTTTGATATGTATCAAATACTGTGAACTTAACGGGGATAAAAAAGAAGACGACGATACTTAATTTTATATCATAAAAACGATATATTTATATATGTTTATACGAACGATGATTTGAACTCGACGCTAGGTAAAATGTATATGAATGTAATCTTATTGTAAAAACCCTGATGAAATCTAAATTCAATATGATGATGATTTTCAGTTTGATAAATTAACTTTCACTCACTAAAATATTGCGTGATCATGAAGCGACTTTTTGGGGTGAGTTTAAGATGAAATATTTCTAGTGTTTTTTTCTGTATTTGTAAACTTTATTCCATAAAAAATACCCCCACACTAGGCAGTGCCCGTCACGTGGCGATTTTATCTTAATACTTTGTTATATATATATATATATATATATATATATATATATAACAATTTATTATATTATATATATATTTTACAA
>JACCPG010000940.1:0-28661 GCA_016069955.1 Drepana arcuata | reverse complement strand
TAAGTAATCCCTTTACCAACATTTACTGTGGTCTACTTTTATTATTTACTAGCTTCTGCCCGCGGCTTCGCTCGCGTTTAGTTAGTAGGTACTACTTATTCAATATTAATAAGTGGTAGCTAATTTTCGACTTTCAGCCAAATCGGTTCAGCCGCTTTGCCGTGAAAGAACCGCAATCATCCAAACTTACAAACTTTATAAGTTATTAGTAAGAAGTAACATAGTAAGATTATTAGTATAGAATTGATTCTTTTATATTAATTAATTTCATAATAAATCATAATTAATTTCATACCACCAAAGTGTCAAACAAATACAGCCTTACTCATGATAAGCGATCACTGCCTAAAAACTGACTGATCTAACTTCAATTCCATCTACATTACAAAACAACCCGATTCGAAAATTGAAAAAAATCCTTTGTGGTTACTTATAAGTATGTAAAATAAGAATTGTCGGTAACTTAATCTATACTGTCATAAGTCTCGGTTATTAACCAAAGTGCACGGTTGCTAGGTATGGCTATAAAGTTGTAGATACATTGGTAACACTCCATGTTAGATTATTAGATTTCCTTCTGCGACAGCACCGTATCAGCCAAGGATTGATTGAATCAATGTGTGTAGGTAAATCATATCATGTTTAACCCAGATATTGATGAAATGTAATAAGTCCTTTACGGAAATGGAACAGTGGTAGACTGTCAGTTGTCTCTAGTTACAGATCTTCCTTCATACATAGGTTATACATAGGACATCAGTCTTTAGATAAATGTACTGTGGTTTTTTTATTTTATGGGTGGCAAACAAGCATACGGTCCGCCTGATGGTAAGCGGCAGCAAGGGAATTGCTCGCCCGCTGTCAACCCTGCAGGAACCTTTTCGAGTTATTTGTGTTCCATTCTTAGTGTTCATTGGAATGTAATCTCCTCTGCCCCCAATATTGTGAAGACTGACCTGTCATGTAATCTCGCTGGTGATGTATCACTGTACACAGTTTTCATGCCGTATTCGTATGACGTTGCGTCACAAGAATATGATTCCAACTTAAGCCACAAACAAAATTACACAGTAGTTTCCTAGTAATTAAATTGTATAACGTCTAATTTAGGAACTTTTAAATGTTGTTGCTTTGAAAAACATGAATTTACGTATTTGATAAAGTTTTATTTTTCCATACCTTGCATAATTTCGTTATGATTACTGCGGTTTATCTATATATATATATATATATATATATATATATTGGAGATCCCATTTGTGAACTCACTCATCACGAAATCTCAGGAACTATAAGGCCGATTGACTTGAATTTTGGTAGGAGTATTCCTTATGCGGTGTAGAGGTTAGCTAAGCACGGATTTTATGAAACTAAACTTTTAATGAAATAAAAAAAAAACACGTTTTTCAACAATTGCTTCCATAGGGGATTTTTTTTTACTTTTTCACCCGGGCGAAGCTGGGCGGGACAGCTAGTTTAATTATAAAAAATAAACAAACTGCCAGTATGACGTAGTAGTCAAAACTCCTGCCTGTTAAGCTTGAGGCCGCAGTTCATTTCCCGCTCATAGCTCGTATTTGTATGATCACCACGAATATATGAACCTCACTCTTAGATGAAGCATATATACGTATATCAAGCTATAGATACATGTATTATGTATATCTAGTACAAATACATAACATATCCAAGACTATGTTATATTTAAACGATAGTTGTAGATTCGGATATATCCTATGAATCTTTCTCCAAGCAAATCAGGAGGATCCACTGATTTGGAGCAGGAGGCAGGGAGAGTAAGGGTGCTAGTTCCCTCTAGACTAAGCGAAAGAGGTCTATAAAACCTGAAGAGGTATATACCTCTTTCTCTCTTATAGACCTCTTTCGCGTCAACCGCATTCAACAGCCTCCTGATACATTCATGACAATGCACGTTGCCATCTTTAGTGTTTGATTGATTTCATCTTTATATCTGGAAATCGGTTTTCCTCTGCTTCTTCTTCTCTCTTATCTGCTCCAAGAGTGGGCATCATACTCTACTTGGTTAAAAAAGCAACAAAAAAATAAAAAACTAAATTTAAAAATAAGGTTAATACCATAATATGTTTACCAAAGCGCAGTGAGCGTGAGGTGCGTGCAGGACATCAAAGTGAATGAGCGAACGAATGGGCGAGCTGTGAACGAATGACCGGGCGAATGATTCCGCACGGCTCGCCGGCGCTGACCGGGATCGGACTTACGGTAAACGAGATCGGATTAGGTATACTTGGGCGAATATTGATTGCAAGGTTATTATGGCGTTTAAATACCGTAACGCCTTAGGTACAGGGACGCAAATCATTTCACTTTATTATTATAGGCTTAAGGTTCAAAATATTCAAACAAGTAAGTGATAGGTCACATCGTATACGAGTCTTAAGTTACAGAATATTGTAGTAAGATCATTTTCTGTGGCATAGTATCATAGCGACAGCGATCCTGTATTTAAATATATTAAAAAAGAAACATTACAAAACCAACCATAGAGTCTATATCAAATGAATTCTCAATTTAAAATAAAACATCAAAGTACCTACTTGCGCAAAGTAATGACAATCTAATTTATAAATAAACTAACCCTTTCATGCCAGTGTCCGCGCGGTCGGGCCAAGTAACCCGTGAACGAATGAGTGAATGAATGAACGGCTGATTTATTTGTTCGAGCCGATCCCTGCGGAATGGTTTCGCAAGCCAATTGAGGCAACAACAAAGCTTTGACCGACTATTTGGAATGCTTAAATAGACGTAAAGAAACGGTTGGCTTGAGTGTGTAAGCACCTTTACTTAGTTTCGCTTTTTTGTACGGAAGTAGCAATCAGCATTAATTTAATGGGATTTACGTTGGGGTTCCGCTTTTATATATTACTAGCGGTCCGTCCCGGCTTCGCACGGGTGGATATATATTTTTTTTTATAAAATAAATAGACTATGTCAGTCATGGTGAATGTAGCTTTACAATGGTGAAAGAGTTTTTCAAATCGGTCTATAAATTTTGGAGCCAATTCGTAACAAACATACGTCATAGAAATCTTTATAATTTTATATCAATAATTTAATATTATTAATTATTAGTAAAAATTATATATATGATGTAGAGATTCGCAAATCAACCGGCGTGAATGAGGGCGTGATTGTAAAGATGAAGAAGGGCATGTTACGTTGGTTTGCTTTGGACACATAAAAAGGATGAGTGAAGAAGGATTGACGAAACAGATATACAAAGCAAAAGTGTGTGCAAGAAGAGGCAGAGGAAGGCCACGTTCCAACTACCTGGATCAAAAAGAATCGGACTCTCAAGGACGAGAACGTTAAGAGTACTTGAAACCGACGAGCATGTATGAAGAGACTGATAAATGTGGACGAAGCGAAAGAGATATGTAAGTCTAGAGGGAACTGGCGCTCTATACTCTCTGCCTACCCCGTTGGGGACTTGGCGTGATGATATGTATGTATGTATGATATATATATTCCTATTTCACTACTTCTTCGCTTACTTCGCAAGGGTCTTCGAAGGGTTGGCATAGGTGTAACAACGCCCAAATTCGTCGAAGATATTTATAGGTGTCAACGTGACAGATGGCGAGTCCATCGCCATTTATCAAACTACACTATTTGTATGTGCGGTTTCCTCTCGATGTTTTCCTTCACCGTTAAAGCTCGTGGTCTCTCTCCTAATCTTTCGAAATTTCTCCTTTGCCTCTTTTCTGCATCTACATTCATCAATTTCTTGAAGTTCATGTTTGTTTTAGAGACAGTAAACGTTGTTTACATCCGTCCTTTTCAGACTCTTGAATATTTTGGTATCTTTTTGCTACCAAATAGTTAACATGCCACCTAATAAGTAAAAAAAAACTACTGACGTGACACATGGCGAGTCTGTAACGCATGACTTTGAATACGTCTTTGAGTTTCCCAACAATTTCCTTGACCGTAAAACTTACTTATTATACCAAACTGGGATTGAATCTGCTCACAGGTTATTCTACAGATACATGTCTACAGACAGGCTACAAATTATTCCGACTGTACTATTGAAGTAAATGTAGATACAAGTACGTTGTACAAAAAGGTTAATAATAATAATGTATACTTAGGGACTCGTTTCTCAATAGGGTTTTTATTCTTGCAATGGTTCTCACAAAAGAATTCTGTTACATGTTAAGTAGCTAGAGTTTTAGCTAAGTAACGTCAGCAATAAATGTTTTGCGTATCATTTTTATTGTTTTGATTTTTACGTGTTCATAATTTAAAAAGCAACTGGCACACGTAAGAAAAAATATTGTTATGGAACGTGGGTTGTCTTTTATCTCTTTCCAACTGTACCTTATATGTATTAAGTACTGTATTTTTTTAAATCCAGTTGACAGTTCCAAATTTAAAAAACGAATGCGATTGCATTAGAGAATAAAGTATTGCTATACAACCAAGGCTGTCTATATTTGCCTATGGTTATCTTGTTCCAACTATATCTTGCTTCGAATTAAGGTAATCCTTAATATTATTATTTATTGTTTCAGGTAAAAAACATCATCAACAGACATATTATTAACAAGTCCACGGCAAAATCAAAGGTACATACCGAATGGAATTACATGTATTCGAAATTCAAAATAATTTCAGTAGTTTTAAATGTATTCTTGACGTGAATACAAGTCCTTAAGTCACATATTTTGACATCAGACATTTGACATTAATTTCTGGAAGTAATCTAATGCAGTAGCTGTATTGATTTGTACACATACACAGTGATAAATGTAAATAACACACCATAGACCATAATAACATAATTTCAGTTAAGTTCCTAGTTATCCATTAAGACCAAAGACAATGATAATTCACACATACAATCTAAATCCAAGTAAAGATAAAGAAGTCCCATCGAAAACACCTGTTTTCCAAGTTAGAGACTTGACAACTTGAACTTAGATAAGTTACTTCCTATGTGGAAACTTATGACTATGTTATCTTGCTTACAAGAAAAGTTAGATGCTTAGGAGGCGGGACACAGTTTCATTGCGTACTTATATTACGCTAGATATATCTCGCGGTTTCATCCGCGAAAAAATTAATTACAATAGTCGTTTTTTCTGGAAAAAAAACTCCTTTGTGTTAGGTATATTTGCCTTGCCACTAGAGTCCCCTAAGATAAGACCCAGGCACTTGTGTGACTTATAACTCTAAGTTCTGAAAAACTCACTGCTACAGTCGGGATTCGGACTTGCAATCTCTGGGTTACAGGCAACTCGAACCACTCAGCCACCACGGCTCTATCCTTCATACACATGTATGATAAATTAAAATTATTTTTGTTACATGTTATTTAACTTTCATTATTAAAAAAAATATGTAAGATATGTATGTAAGTCTAGAGAGAACTGGCGCTCTATACTCTCTGCCTACCCCATTAGGGACTCGGCGTGATGATATGATGATAATGAATAAAAAAAGTGTACCTGTTTTGCTGAACGTCCGTGTAATACAAGTTAGTAACACAATTTACATAGATTTCTTTGCCATCAGTACATCATTCATCGCATCGTAGGGCCTGAGACGGCAGCGAACAAAAGTAGTAGAAACCAATTTGTTACGTGATAATATGCCCCCCGGCCCCCTCCCCTCGCTCCCTCGCCCCCCTCCCGCCCCCCACAGATGCGGAATGAGTACTATTCCTTCAAATCGGCCTTTGACAATGTATCTGATGGCATTTTTTCCTTTCCTAAGTGGGACACTCGTCACGACTTTATTTTTACGTTAAACATGGCATTGCTTTGAAAGGTGAATGGTAGCTAGAAACATATTAAATTCTTTTAAGAAATACTTTGAAAACTAAAAGATATTTCTTTAAACTTTGAAGGAAAGGTATCTTAGGCGGAAAGAAAGAGGAAGATCAAGATTATACTAGGCCTTTATACACTAGTGTCACACCGTTTCCGAATTTCTATATGACTTAATTATATGAGCTAGGATTCTGGAATCATCTAGAAATATCACCACAGAGACAACACCTGATAGAAATACTTTTGGTCCCTATTTTTGTGAAGCTGTTCGACTTCAATTTTGTCGGAAGTTGCCATCGTACCCTTCGTCACTAACTGTTATAGTATAAGACTATGTCTTATCACAGTATATTAGCTTAGCTATATTCGTTTCAGATATATATTCGTTATTTATATACTTAGATATATTCGTTAAAGAGCCGTGGTGGCCGAGTGGTTCGAGCAGTTGCCTGCGACGCAAAGGTCGCAAGTTCGAATCCCGACTGTACCAATGAGTTTTTCTGAACTTAAGTACAGTGATTAGTCACACCACGAGCTTAACGGTGAAGGAAACATCGAGAGGAAACCTGCATACGTCTGAGAAGAAATTCATAGGCGTATGTATAGTCGTGCTTGAGTAACGGCGATGGACTCGCCATCTGTCACGTTGGCACCTAATATACCTCTGGCGGAAAGTGGGTGTGTGGGTATTACCTATACACCTCTGCCTACCCCTTCGGGGACCCTTGTGGGAAGGCGTGAGGATATATTATATTAATATATATTCGTTTCAAATTCCATCCAAATCCGTCCAGCAGTTGGCGCGTGATTGAGTAACAAACATCTATGCTTACGCAAATATGGCATTTGTCAATTTAAAGGCGCCAATAAATTTCAGTAATCGCTTAGCTCTAGGCGGACCTTAATGGTGTGGAGTCAGATGATAAGCGCTTATAATTATGCAAAGGTACAACCCTAAAACAAGTCGTAAATCTTAGTTAAGTTAACAACACCGAGCAATATCATTAACTGTATAAATTAAGATAGATGACCTTCTATTTGCTCAATCTTAATCAAGCACCAGCTTAGATACTAGACCTAAAACCTAATATCTAATGGAATTTGAACTTTGATATAATAATTTTAAGGGTCATATTTGTATAAAGCCGTTTGGTATAGTTTTCCAAGTAGGTTTCCTTTGAATTCAAAGGAGCCACGCCCTATCAGTGGGTGATTGGACCTTTGACAAATATTAGCCGAGTTCAATGTAATATGGGCAGGGTGGAATAACCTTAGTATGGGGATTTCCTGGCGTTTTATTGCAATTCTAATGGGTCGTTGGATAAGTTCTGTTCAAAGTAATGCCTTGATCATATCATATCATCACGCCAAGTCCCTAACGGGGTAGGCAGAGAGTATAGAGCGCCAGTTCTCTCTAGACTTACAGACCTCTTTCGCTTCGTCCACATTCATCAGTCTCTTCATACATGCTCGTCGGTTTCGAGTACTCTTAACGTTCCCGTCCTTCAGAGTCCGATCTATTTGATCCAGGTAGTTGAACGTGGCCTTCCTCTGCCTCTTCTTGCACACACTTTTGCTTTGTATATCTGTTTCGTCAATCTTTCTTCACTCATCCTTTCTATGTGTCCAAAACAACGTAACATGCCTTTCTTCATCTTTACAATCACGCCCTCATTCACGCCAGTTGATTTGCGAATTTCTTCATTGCGGATTCGATCTAATATCGTTACTCCGCACATTTTCGAAGAGATAGCATCTTAACTGCATTCAAGCTATTTCATACTTTCCGACATACCCGATTCATAAGCATATTAATAAGCAGTAGGGTATCTACATCGCGTTACGCGTAGGACAACTCGAGATGTATGTTCTTGCTCATAGATCTTTACGCCCAATGCAACGCCGACATGGCTCCATTCAATCTTATTTCCGGCAGTCCTTCTTTCAATATCTTTCATACTTTCCATCTCGTGTGAACATAAAGCCTCCAAGATATACAAATTCATTCACTGTTCTTAGAATTGCCCAACGATATAGCAACACTCGGTCACTTCGTTCATCTCTTTCTGAATGTTCAGAACCTTTAGTCTTTCAGCGCTCTTTAGGGCGCAGCCCTCTTTTCACATTCTACTTTCATTATGGTAACTAGTGACTGCAGTTCGCCCTCTGATGACGCCAGTAAAACCGCGTCATCGGCGTATAATAGGCAGTTGACCACTAAGTTTCCCATTTTCACTCCACATCCGTTCGTTCTTAGTGCTCTCAGACAGTTATCTAGATATATAATGAACAGCCAGGCAGACATGATACACCCTTGTTTGACCCCCGACTTCACATCAAACCAGGGTGACATCTCACCATTAACCCTAACGCACGCCCCGCTATCACTATAGAGTGATTTCACGGCATGCAGTAGGGAACTGCTCACTCCATATCCAGGCAACACGTCCCAGAGTTCCTTTCGTACGACTCTATCAAATGCCTTCTCCAAGTCGACGAAAGCGCAGAAAACCCTTTGGTTAATATCCAAAAACTTTTCCGCGATTCCGCGAAGCGAGAAGGTTTGATCCATACATCCTCTTCCTGGTCTAAATCCACCTTGGGATTCCCAGAGAAATCTTTCGGATCGCTCTTGCATTCTTATCGTCAGGATCTTCGTATACACTTTACTAGCTAAGCTGACCAAGCTGATGGCTCTGTAGTTTGAGCAGTCCAATCGTGATCCCTTTCCTTTATAGAAAGGCACGATGACTGCTCGCCTCCAGTCGTCCGGAACATCACCCTTTTCCCAGCAAAGATTGCATAGCAAATAGATGACGTCCCAGACCGCTGGTCCACCGTACTTGATCATCTCAGCCGTAATCCCATCTATTCCCGCAGCTTTTCCACATTTCAGACTTCTTATCGCACTTACAATCTCTCCCATACTTATTTTATCCGCTATAGGATCCTCGACAGATTCTGTTGGAGGCAGCTCTGTGAGTAGATCAGCGGCATCATCATCATACATATCTTTGTAAAATTCACTCCATCGCCTGAGGACGTCTGTTTTGTCAGTCAGTATGTTATTGTCCTTCGAGAAAATCACATTCATCCTACTACTAGCTGTAACACAATTTCTGGACTTCTTAACTTCCCTCCAAAAAAGTTTTGCATTGTCCTTGAAATTCTGTGACAGTTTTTCGTCTACAGTCATTTGGAACCTCTCACGCTTCTGAGCTATTATCTCTTTCGTACGATTTTTTTGCAGGCGGTATTTTTCTTTCATCTTTTCTTTCATACTCTCACTTGAGCTGGACATAGCCAAAATGTCTTGTCTTGCATCCTTCTTCTTTTTAACTTCTTCTTTCACTTCCTCATCCCACCAACCATCGCCATTTTTGGTTGTCCGCCCTTTCGAAATGCCACATACCTCTTTCGCGGCGCATAATATGCTGGACTTAAGGAACTGCCAACAAACATCGACACTCTCAAACACATCTTTCGGTGGACAGGCTAGCTGTTCAGATACCCTTTCTTGATATCTGTCTCTAATAGCCGCATCTTGAAGCCTCCAGCTTTTGATGCGGTCTGCGACTGCAGAACAGGGACCCCCAGCGCGGGATCGCCAGCCCGCGAACAGACCTCTTATCCTAGTTATAACTAGGAAGTGGTCCGTTCCCAGGTCAGCTCCCCTATACACCCTGGTGTCCATCACCTGTGTTCTGAGTCGCTGATCTATTAGAAACAGATCTATCATGCTTCGCTCATTTTTCCGTTCCCATGTATACTGATGAATCCTTTTGTGGTCGAACATGGTGTTCGCCACAAAAAGGTCTCTCTCCATGCATACATCTAATATCAGCTTGCCTGCCTCGTTCACTCTCTTATCACCATACTTGCCGAGTACTGCCTCGTAATCCTTACGGGCTGTCCCGACCCATCCATTCAGATCACCACAAATAATCAGCTTTTCATTCCCTTCTTTCGTCTCTAGAACATTACTCACACATTCCCAGAACTTATTCAGGTCGCAAGTGTCCGCTGAGGCCACCGGAGCATATACCGCGACTAAAAACAGTCGGGTAAGGCCTATTTTAAAGCGAGCCCAAATAAGTCTGGGGCTCACCGCATCATAACTTATCATACATTCTGCCAAGCGGCTGGATAGTAGAATTCCCACTCCCTGGCAGGCGTGCTCGGTGTTTGCCACTCCTGACCACAGCACTAAACTCCCGCCCGGGAGCTCGTCTACTCCACTACCCTTCCGCTTGGTTTCAGACAAGCACACAACATCTAACTCGCTCTCTGTCATAACATCGATCAATTCGTTCATCTTATCAGCCATACCTCCTCTTACATTCCATACACCCATCCTACACTCCACACTCCACTTCCCGCCGTGAGGCACTCCGCGTGATGGGTGGCGGTCCCCATCGCCGCACTGTGCAGAATTTTTCGCACCAGCGGGGACGGACTGGTGCGCGTCGCCTCGGGGGCACGCCCTAATAGCCGTCCGGCCAATGCGCATCGAGTGGAATTGCAGCCCTCTGGGCTGGCAGGAATCGCGACGTGCACGCTTCCACTGTGATCCCCTGCTGTGATGCCTTGATAAATAAATAAATACCTTGGGACACTACTACACAAGTTGATCTAAGTAAGTAACGCTTGTTCTATGGGAACCTGACAACGATATACATTATATTATTATTATATAGATGGGACTCTCAAGGACGGGAACGTTAAAAGTACTCGAAACCGACTTGCATTTATGAAGAGACTGATGAATATGGATGAAGCGTAAGAGGTATGTAAGTCTAGAGAGAACTGGCGCTATATATCTTTACCTACCCCGTTAGGGACTTGGCGTGATGATATGTATGTATTATTATATAGATACACTAGCTGTCCCGCCCAGCTTCGCCCGGGTGAAAAGGTAAAATTTCCTGAAACACGATGGCAGTGCCACCTATCGGGTCCAATTGTGATGTAAGCTATCCTATCTTTTCAGTTAGATCAAACTGCACACGGTGTGCAAATTTGATTGATATCGGTTAAGTTGTTTAAGAGCCCATCGCGGTCTTAATTGCCATGAAAAAGGTTATAGTTAGTCAATCTTAAATGATATACATATGCTGTTCGAGACTTTTTTTAGAACTTTTAAAGAAGAACAATTCCCTGATACTATTTGCGTAACTTAAACCGTTTACGCAGCGCACGCAACGGAAGCTCTCAAAAAGGAATAATTTTTCCCGTTCTTGCAACATTTTTCATTTATGCTTCGCTCCTATTAGTGATGTTATATAGCCGAAAGCCTTCCTAGAGAAATGGACTATCCAACACAAATTTAAATTCCAATTGAATTTTTCAATTCCAACCAGTAGTTCCTGAGATTAGCTGGTTCAAACAAACAAACTCTTCAGCTTTATAATATTAGTATAGATATTTAATGCTTACAAGTGTAGATAGATGGATGATATGGAGGATACTAACTTTTGAGAAGAAATTTCAATGACGTATGTATTTGTGGTGATGCTTGAAAAAGGGCGGAGGACTCGCCTTCTGTCACTTTGGCACCTAAAGTATATCTCCGCCGAAAAGTGGGTGTATTTACTTTCGATATCGATAAGGTTCAAGTTTTTTCCGGTGTAAATACTTTGCGTACAATTTAGTCAGGGAGAATGAAGGGTTCGAGCAAAAAATAAGCCAAATTAATGCGCAGGGGCCTGTCAATAAGTGCCACTCCTGAACGGAATTTATTTTGAAATTTCTCACTTGGCTTCCCCCGTAATCTCTATGAACACGGATCTAAAAAATATAAAATAGACGTGACACATTTATTTATTTATTTACACACAAATATTTATTTATTGTAATTCGTCACGCCTCCAGAGGTCCTCCCGAAAGGCTTAGGCAGAGGTGTATAGGTAGTACCCACACACCCACTTTCAGCTAGATATATATTTTAGGTGACAGATGGCGAGTCCGTCACCGATGCTCAAACACTACTATACATACGCCTTTGAATTTCTTCTCTGACGTATGCAGGTTTCCTCTCGATGTTTTCCTTCACCGTAAAGCTCGTGATGTGACTAATCACTGTACTTATGTTCAGAAAAACTCATTGGTACAGTCGGCAACTACTCGAACCACTCGGCCATCACGGCTATCGCATTGTATACATGTTGTATTAAAAGCGTGATTATAAGTAGTATTTGGGCTTCGAGCAGTACCTGATGTTAAGCACTTTTAACAAGAGAAAATGACACATCCAGTACTATCATAACATCTTCCAAAGTATCGGGAAATATATTAAATTCGCTAGGAGCACCCTTCCGGGGCGTAGCGCTGGCTATCCCGACCTGTCCCCGTTCACTAAACTTCGTTAGGATTACGTGTCTATACGATATTTCTTTACGTCCTGTCCGTCTGTAATGAAATATTTGTAATGAGTTCGACAACTGGCGATTTATTAAACTCTCCCTCTAAAAAAAATACATTTTTATACAGCAATGCCAAACAAGCTTACGGCCCACCTGATGGGAAACGGGTAC
The DNA here is from genome assembly GCA_016069955.1 of Drepana arcuata. NCBI lineage: Eukaryota > Metazoa > Arthropoda > Insecta > Lepidoptera > Drepanidae > Drepana > Drepana arcuata. The sequence goes on along the minus strand of JACCPG010000940.1, from coordinate 16,312 downwards.
CGTAGCCTATTTACGCTAACGATACCGAAGTATCACTTGCGTGCTGCCATTCTATGTTCGGAGAGTTATGCTGTGTTAACAGCATCATAGGACTAATCCCTCTGAAAAACTTATAACTTATTTTTTAAGTTCTAAATATATTTTTGAATAACGATCCTTTTAGTATTGTTTTTCGCCTGTAAAGTAAATGTTACAAATTTATTAAATACTCTTGGTTAATAAGTTTTTACATCGCCTTTTCTTAACCGATACAGGTTTCTTCATGTTTTCTTTCACCGCAGAAATCGTGGTCTGATTAGTTACTGTACTTAAGTTCCGAAATTCGGTTTGGAACAGTCGGGATTCGAACTTTCAACCTCTTCGTTAAAGACGACTTGGACCTCTCGGCGACTGCGGCTGTCAGTTATTTATTACTTGGTTAAATATTTTTCTTGTTCATTCCAGTTTCAGTTCATCACATCATCACGCCGAGTCCCTAACGGGGTAGGCAGAGAGTATAGAGCGCCAGTTCTCCCTAGACTTACATAGCTCTTTCGCTTCGTCCCCATTCATCAGTCTCTTCATACTTGCTCGTTGGTTTCGAGTACTCTTGACGTTCCCGTCCTTGACCGACGAAGATATAAATAGGGTTTTTTTTTTACAAACAAGCATGCGGTCCGCCTGATGGTAAGCGGTTACCGCCGCCTATGGACTATATAAGGGATATAATATAGAGTTAGAAAGTTACCATAAATCTCGCCCTAGTAATTATATTACTTTTCGGGGACCCTTGTGGGAAGGCGTGAGGATATATTATTTTATTTTATTATTACAAAGTAAATCCCATTTCATGTTTTCATTTCATTTTAAAATCATTCACGGCTCTTAAATTTAAACATTACTCATTAAACTGCATACCTTTAGTAATAAAGAATTTCAGTTCTTATCTTTAAAATCACACCCTCGTTCACACCAGTTGTATTGCGAATCTCTTAATTGCGGATTCGATCATACATACATATCCGAATCCATTTGCAATCGTGTCAAATCATGTTGCACTTAGATATGTACTTAACTATCACCGACCATTAACGACGCTGGCGCCCTCTGTCCTAATGAAAACGAAACTCGCAACGAGTTTGTTTTTCCCTCACCCACCCACACTTTTCAACAGGGCTGGCCAGAGATCCGTCTAATCCTCATTATACAATACTAGCTGTGCCCGCGACTTCGTCCGCGCGGAAAAGTGATATTAAGCAGCTTTTTTTTAACCCCCTTAAGGGTAACATTTTTACAAACTTTGAATGTAATATTAATTTAAATGTCAAGAGCCTAACAATACGTTTCAAGCTTCTAGCTTCAAAAATGACGAAACTTCCAAACAAACTTTAATCCCCTATTTCAACCCCTTACAACCCTTTTTCGCATTAAAAAGCATTATGTCCTTCCACAAGCTCTAGGCTATATCTGTACCAAATTTCATTTAAATCGGTTCAGTAGTTTAGGCGTGCAAAGGTAACAGACAGACAGTTACTTTCGCATTTATAATATTAGTAGGGATGGAATATTCCATGAAGTAAGTGGAATTAATAATGCTTTATATTTTGCTGGTCGTTAAGGATAAACGTATTTTTCCAAGTAATATTATAAATGCGAAGATTTGTAAGGATGTTATGTCCTCGTTCACGCAAAAACTACTGCGTAGAAGACGAATTTAGGTACAGAGGTGGATTATTTGCTAGGTTAACAAATGCAATATGTTTCCTCTCCGCACAAAATCTACAAATAAAATCTAATTTAACGATGGTTTAACGAAACCTCTGGAGACCGTGTGATGAATAAGACAAGTCTGTGTAGCACTAGATATACAAAAAGTTAATCTGTTCTTGGAATAAAAGCTGTAAGTCTTGAGAAAACTAGCACTCTACTCTCTCTGCCTACTCCGTGACTTGACATCAAATGTATGTAATAAAAATCAATAAGTAAATGTAAATTTATCATCTTCTTCTGAAAGCGCCACTCCATTATATGACGACCGTCTAGTGTCTAGTGGTTAGAGCTCCTGAATGCGAAACTTGAGGTCGCGGGTTCGAATCCCGCTGAGGGCAGATATTTGTGGAATGAACACGAGTATTTGTATCTTAGTCTTGGATGTCCTTTGTATTTATGTATATATCGATCTATATAAGTAAATATATCGTTGTCTAGTTACCATAACACAAGCTTTGCTTACTTTGGGACTAGGTCAATTTGTGTGGAATTGTCCCAGGTATTTATTTATTATTTATTACTGGAGGTTAGCAAAAAAAATTAAAATAAATTCGAATATAGTTTTAAGTTTCTCATCTTAAAAAATGACGAATTAATTGCGTAAAAACACAGGTAGTGCCAACCCTAACTTCAGTATTCTGAGGAGCGGGATCGGAAAACAAATAATACAGGTCTGTAAAAACAATGTGCCCTTTTCGTGGGCCCATGTGTTTGTGACTGTCATTATTTGTGTAAAATACTTGGGCGTCTCGCTTATTCGTGCTACTTGCGATAACGTGGTTAAAAAATCTTCCAAGCGTAATGGAATTAAGTATTTATGTTCCAGAGTGGCTGTTTTGTTAGTATTTTATTGGTTTCAACAGCTTTGGGAGTAAACTTCAGCTCATAATTTCCTAACTATGATATTTATTGCTGTAACACTATATATTTAACGTCCTTTTTAACCACTGAAATCTGCAGATAAGATGAGAAAAACACAGTAACATTTATAATCAAAGACATTTCTTCAGTTGGAATATCTATACAAATATTTAAATGTAAGTGTCTGTTTGTAGAATTAAAATAACCGCTTGTCCAAGAAGTAAGTGTTCCAGTTAGTGAGGTTAGAGTGAAAAAAACACTTTAAGCAAAGGACCTTATGCCAATATTATAAACTTTTCTAAAAGTGATGTTTTACAAATTTCACATTATATTATAGACAAAATTACAGTAAAATTATTTAATTATTTCGAGTCCAAACCATTACCTCTATGGTACACAGATTATGAAGCTCTATAGAGGATTTCCAATGCCCCATACAACGAGCACACTTCACGCTTTTTTGACAGCTACTTACCATTGCACATCGCCCGAACACGTGGCCAGCACGTGTCTACCATATTCGCCACTGGTATTGATGTCCAAGCAATAATGATATCTGATATTTAATTTATTTCGGACTTATACATAACAGATAATAGGGCGTAGAGATCAGGATACGGTGGTTGTGTAACCCTACTTTATTTCATGAGAGTGACAAACATTATCTATTTAGTTATTGTTGTTTTTGCGAAATACATTGTGTATTTTTTGTGTTAGTCGTGATATTTATTTTGGGAACAATTTTTTCACTGTCCACTTGCAGATCTGTTCATAGCATGCAAAAAAAAAATTTTACTGAATACTAGCAACTTAGCGTTTTAGAAAAAAAACAAACATAAGTTTTAACGTTTTAGAATTGATTTGAATTCATGTTAAATTTTAGAACACGGAATATTTAATTTTCGAATCTTATATTCCATCTGAATAGAATTTGCTTAACTTTAACAGTTAAACTATGGGATAACATTATTATTACAACTTAAAAAAATGTATCACTGCGATTAAGAGGCATAATCCATGTTCTAAAACATGGATTGGCTATGTATGGGCCTGTATGGGCTAAGGTGGCCGCTTACCAACGAGTTAGAGCGTGAACCCTTGACACCTGAAAGTTTTAATAAAAGCCTACGTAATATCAATAGCAATCTCAGGTACAGATATCAATAGAGCCAAGCTCAGTGACTTGTTTTTCACGAAACGCTGAAAACAATGTTGTTTTCCACCTAGAAAAGGCTTTGGCGCAAACTGAAAGGTTATTGGCAACTGGCGGGGTCCTAAATTGTGCTCCCAAATGGTTGCTCTTTTCACTGGAATTTTTTCTAACACTTTGTGAGGTGCGAACTCTCGTGTTGGATTGAATATAACGTGTAAATAATATCTGTTTTCTTCAACTGCTTTTCTAGGTGATTTGGTCTAGCGATCAAAGCTCCCGACTGCGAAGCTTGAGGTCACGGGTTCGATACCCACTAAGGGCAGATATTTATGTATGTCTATCATAATCACATAAGAATCATATCTCGGTGTCTAGATAAATTAGTACAAGTAAATTTGTGTAGAATAAGAGATGAATGATAAAGAAGTATGTGTGTCTATAGAGCTCACGCTCTACCTCTGTCGTACCGCAAAGGACTCTGCATGATGATATGTATGGAAACCATGTAGTTTCTTGCCGGTTCCTCTCTACGGAAACGACCAACCCAAACCGTGCACGATTTTCGATGTTTTATAAGTGCCCATCTGGGCAGATGTGAATTAAAATATTTTTTATTTTGATTATGTATGTTGTATAACTCAGAGCGCTGTTTCACCTTAAAATACATATACATACATACATATCATCACGCCAACTGCCTAACGGGGTAGACAGAGAGTATAGAGCGCCAGTTCTCTCTAGACTTACATACCGCTTTCGCTTCGTCCACATTCATCAGTCTCTTCATACATGCTCGTCGGTTCCGAGTACTCTTAACGTTCCCGTCCTTGTGAGTCCGATCGATTTGATCCAGGTAGTAGTTGGAACGCGACCTTCCTCTGCCTCTTCTTGGACACACTTTTGCTTTGTTATCTGTTTCGTCAATCTTTCTTTAAATACATATTTTCGATTTTAATTATTCGTTCACTTCACCAATGCAAATATATTTATAGAAATTATTTAGTAGTTCTGAGTATAACCCTTTCAAACAAACCAACTCAACGTCTTACTATCCGTATAGAAGTATACACTAGATTTACAAAAAGAAGATTTATTGCGAATCGATATCACTACAGAATTAATATTAAATTCTCCTGGGACCGGGAAACGATTGGCTTATTAAACCTGTTTTTAAGAACCTCATACACTCGGAGCAAATCAAGTATTTATTTCAATTTGTTATCTCGCTGAATCAAAATAGATTCCCTAGGTTGCAATGAAACCTGCGTTTTATTGTTTACGTTTGTAAAAACGACGAAATAAACGTTCCACTGCTTGCAATAAGTATTCCGTAGATGATATCAAAGATTGCAAGTTCGAATCCCAACTGGATCAATGAGTTTCTCTCAACTTAAGTACAGTCATTAATTACACCACGAGTTTTACGGTGAAGGAAAACATCCCGAGGAAACTGCATTCGTTTGAGAAGAAATTCAAAGACGTATGTATAGTCGTGCTTGAGTAACGGCGATGGACTCGCCATCTGTCACGATGGCCCTAAAACATATCTGCAGATGATAGTTGGTGTGTTCCTACACATCTCTGTCACGCTATTTACGCAAGATAAATGGATTTCTTAGTCAGCAGAACCATTGAAGTCATTTCCTTTAAGACCACCAGTGTGACGTTTGAAGCAGATTGACAACGGTACGCAGATAAGTCTCGTTTTGCCTCTGTGCTGCGGGCCCTTAAAAAACCTCCTGTCTAGTCGGTTTAGTTGGCAATGGACCGCGGACGGTGCATGCCAATTATTGGTACCGGATTTACCCCCCTGACAGGTCAGAACAGTGATTGACTGGGAGATAGTCTTTTTACAAACGACTGTACAGCGGATTCGTTGAATCGTACAGCTAATGTATGCGACTGTACTTTGCCCATTGTGGACTGAATCTGATTCAGGGTCTATTTTACTAAGCTCGTTTATCAAGCTTGCCTTGCAGCTATTCTAAATATCTATCCGCAGTTTGATTACCGCTAAACTTGGTCCACAGTCATATTAGTTTATTTTTTTTTCCACAAAACGTCAGCTTCAAATTCGACACCACATTTTTTCACCTCTATTTTTTTTGTTAAACTGCCTTATGCATCCGTGTACAACAATGAAAAGTCGTGGTGGCCTAGTGGTTCGAGTAGTTGCCTGCGACACAAATATCGCAAGTTTGAATCCCGACTGCACCAATAAGTTTTTTCTGAACTTAAGTAGGTACAGTGATTAGTAACACCACAAGCTTTACGGTCAAGGAAAACATCGAGAGGAAACCTGCATACGTCTGAGAAGAAACTCAAAGGTGTATTTGAGTAACAACGATGGACTCGCCATCTGTCACGTTGGCACCTCAAATATATCTCTGACGGAACGTGGGTGTGTGGGTACTACCTATACACCTCTGTCTACCCCTTCACCCCTTCAGGATATATTATTATTATTATATTATTAACCATAGTTTGATTCTGATTTATTCTTTCATATTTCAAGAATATTCAACTAAAATGTATTACCGCTCGTTGCGATATAAGAAATCATTTACGCCTACAACCCCCGGCACCCTCTCGCCCCCGTAGGGGTGATTTAATAGGCAAGAAGGGGCCGCAAATACTCCCTTAGCAGGTAAATATTGGCTGTACTTTAACTATATATCTTTTATGATCGTCATTATTACATTCTTTTAATGAGTTATTGATAAAGATTTCAATCTTTTATCTTTACGAAAGATACGTTACTCTTGCCCTGAGTAAAGTTCTTTGGTAAATATTCGGATGCGAATTTACTTGAATACAATATACCTTGGAAGGATTCCACACAAATTTCTTTACTCACAAACTTAGTAAAGCTTTGGAAAATACATAGACGTTACCACGCCAGGTCCTTCACGGGGTAGGCAAAGAGAGTAGGGCGCTAGATCTCTTCAGACTTACCTTTAGACCTCACTCCCCTCATCTACTTTTCATCAGACTCTTCCCACATGCTTGCCGTGTACGACCCTCGTATACCCTTCCAGGGGTACGTATATAATAATTATTAAAAAATAAATACCTTGGGACAATTCCACTCAAATTGACGTAGTCCCAAACTAAGCAAAGCTTGTACTATGAAAACTAGACAACGATATAAACACTTATGTATCTAGGTAGATATATACAAAAATACATAGGACATCCAAGCATAAGGTACAACTACTCGTGTTCATCATATGCTATCAATAACCGCTACAGCGCTGTCACACTGTTCTCACATTGAGGTCGCAGGAGCCAGCCAGGTGATGTGGTGCTCACAGACTTCAACGTCAACAATCTTGGAATTAATTTGAGTACCTTTTCGATCTTGACATTACCGGTGCAACAAAATCTCATTTCACTACTCCGTGTGAAAATAGTCCATCTGCAAAATTTAGAAACATTCGCCGAAAAAGTAACCCAGTAGACATAACCCTCAAATTTATTGCAATGTTGCCAACCTGTTATTCCCTTGATATCTTTGGCAGAAAACGTCCAAGCAGTCCACAAAGGCTGTTGGATCGGAAACAGGCACAAAGAGGCCTTTTACAAGTGGACTGGCTCATTACCGTTGCCCACAAGGACTTAGCCGGACTGTACTAGATGTGGTCCAGTTGTGGCGCTTGAAGAGGCTGTCTCTATACTGGCCGCATATATAATGCTACTAATGTTAAAAATACCTACAAGTCCCGTATGTATGTTATAAATGCGAAAATGTGTGAGTGAAATGGACTTGGACTAAATTTAGTACAGATATATATAATTAATTATATGCATAAATACACAGGATATGTTTTATTTCATTATAGATATGAAAAATAATCTTTTTAAAAGATCTACATTATTTTGCTTTTATTTATTTATGAACTTGGATTTCCAACAAGTAATACATAATTACATGTAACATAACAATTTAAGTCGGGATATCAATAATGGTTCCTTAATTATAGGAGATCACAACATGCGTTTCGCAATTAACATAACAAATAAAATATTCCGTTAAAGATACATGAGTAAGGTGTTGCTTAGTTCTATTATATTTATTTAAAAAAATATATATTACCGGCTACTTAAATGGTCTGAAGTTTGAAAATGGAATAAAAATAGGTCTCTGATTAATTAAGGAAAAGACAAGGTTGATAATACCTCCATACAGAACCATAAGACTGGCCACGAGAATTTTTGTTCTTAAGTTTGAATATGGAAGTGAGAGAAGTGTCACATTATTGCGAGATTCGAGTGTAATTTTAACATCGAAATATGATTGTAAATTTTTTTAAATTAACTTCTATGCTATTATTGTATGCAAGCTTACGTCCGAAATTCTGCTGACTCATGCAAAATAAATGCGTATGGGACTTCTAGGTTGACATTGCAGCAATGTTGCTTGTATTGGGGCGTTCAGTGCCTCGACTTTGTTTCCGAGGGTCACATTTCGAGCAAATTGGCGATCACTTCCAACTATCGAACCACGGATTTAATGTGTGCCTCGTGTAAGGAATAAAACAAACCGATGTTTGATGTATATATTTGGGAGAAGGAATCGATGTAAGGTCAAAAATATTATTGTTTAAAATTAGAACAGATTTTTTTACTAGTAAACTCTTCACCTCTTAAATATATAATAATAATATATAATAAGAGCCGTGGTGGCCGAGTGGTTCAAGCAGTTGCCTGCGACGCAAAGGTCGCAAGTTCGAATCCCGACTGTACCAATGAGTTTTTCTGAACTTAAGTACAGTGATTAGTCACACCACGAGCTTTACGGTGAAGGAAAACATCGAGAGGAAACCTGCATACGTCTGAGAAGAAATTCAAAGGCGTATGTATAGTCGTGCTGGAGTAACGGCGATGGACTCGCCATCTGTCACGTTGGCACCTATACACCTCTGCCTACCCCTTCGGGGACCCTTGTGGGAAGGCGTGAGGATATATTATTATTTTTTTATAATATAAACTACCCCATTTTATTAACCTTCCTGCCTCTTCTGAGAATATTATTCCGGTAATATACTCTACGAGTTTTAGAGGAAACACGTTAGAGAAGTAATTCAAAAGGCGTATGTATAGTCTGAAAAGACTGATGAATGTGGACGAAGCGAAAGAGGTATGTAAGTCTAGAGAGAACTGGCGCTCTATACTCTCTGCCTACCCCGCTAGGGACTTGGCGTGATGATATGTATGTATGTATGTATGTATGTATAGTCGTGCTTGAGTAACTCGCCATCTGTCCGGCGGGAAGTGGGTATGTTGGTATTACCTATACACCTCTGGCTACTCCTTCGAGGACCGTTTTGGGAAGGCGTGAGGGTATATTATATTATTATTGTAATTAATTAATTTATATAACAAATTGGAAAAATCAAACGCAACCACAGAGCAAGAGACTGATGAATGTGGATATCATTGGTCTGGCCTACGGGTTTCACTCCTCTAGAAGCACGATTCTTTTCTCCCGTTATCCATCCAAGTCTGCCACTTCAACCACACTAAGATAGCAAATTTTGCTCACAAATCTCATTTGTAAGTATGAACTTTTCAATCAACAGTTTTTTTGCAGACACAACAAACTTTCCAACGCTGAATTGTTAATGCCAACTATCAGAAGTGACGCAGGTCTGAAAACATGAAAAACCTATCATCATTGTTATATTTGCAATATGAGAATGTCCGCCGGAATATAAAAAGTTTTGGACTTGGAAAGGAAGTTAACATTTATTCCTACAATATATATACGTACCTATACTAGCTATGCCCGCGGTTTCGGTCGGACACTCAATGACGGGAACGTCAAGTGTACTCGAAACCAGTGAGCATGTGAGACTGATGAATGTGGACGAAGCGAAAGAGGTATGTAAGTCTAGGGAGAACTGGCGCTCTATACTCTCTGCCTACCCAGTTGGGGACTCGGCGTGATTATATGTATCTATATAACTTTATATATCTATGTATAGACACCTGCAGGCTTTTATATGTAAGTTATGGACTTCATCCATATAAATGTATATCTTCATACATCTTCTGCGATAGTCGAGAAAAAAATAAAAAAAACTTAACTTGAAGAACTTTAAGACGGGAGTGAAATGATTTCTTATCTATGATGGTTACGCTTACCAACAGGCGTACCGCATGCTTGTTTACCAATCTAATCCCTACTAATATTATAAATGCGAAAGTAACTCTGTCTGTCTGTCTGTTACCTTTTCACGCCTGAAGCTATATAAACTGAACCGATTTAAATGAAATTTGGTACAGATGTAGCCTAGAGCCTGAGGAAGGACATAGGGTACTTTTTAATGCGAAAAAGGGTTTTAAGGGGTTGAAATAGGGGATTAAAGTTTGTATGGAAGTTTCGTCATTTTTGTAGCTAGAACATTGAAACTTATTTTTTAGGCTCTTGATTACATATAAATTAATATTACATTCAAAGTTTGTAAAAATGTTACCCTTAAGGGGGTAAAAAAATGCTGCTTAATATCACTTTTCCGCGCGGACGAAGTCGCGGGCACAGCTAGTATGTATATAAAAATTAATGTTTGTCGGTATGTCCACAATAGAATCGTAAACGACTGGACCGATTTTAAAGAAATTTTCTGTGTTTCTTCAGGGGATTCGAGAATGGTTTAGATTCACAATTGGACCCGATAGGTGGCGCCATTGGGTCCGTAGCTTTCATTTTTTCACCCAAGCGAAGCTGGGTCAAGTAGTGTTGGTATAAAAAAGAGTTCATACACTTTCGATTATCCTTAAAGAGATGAAACACGATGTTTTGATAACTAATATACCTCAAAAACGTGGTTTCCTTTTTAACACGCTCTGAATGAACTTCAAAGGGCATTTTCATTCATTCTGTTTGCATTAATTACTTACTCTGTAATTGTTTGGGGGTTAACTTAGCACTTTGTTTTTAAATAGACGAAAAAAGGTGTAACTCAAACACTCTAGTTACAAAATGTAGTCATTCAAAAAGAAACGCCGTTTTAATTTATATGCGAATGGTTTAAATAATATTACTAAGAATTGTATTATAACATTTCATTTTACTTAAACTTAAACTTTAGTACTCAAACGATTTTGAAAATTCTTTCACTTATTTTGCACACATTATCACAAATTGACCTAGTCCTAAATTAGGCAAAGCTTCAGTAGTTTATTCTTTTTTACTTATATAAATACTGCATACGTCTGAGAAGAAATTCGAAGGAGTATGTGTACTGTATAGTCGTGCTGGAGTAACGGCGATGGACTCGCCATCTAATATACCTCTGGTGGAAAGTGGGTGTGTGGTTATTACCTATACACCTCTGCCTACCCCTTCGGGGACCCTTGTGGGAAGGCGTGAGGATATATACATAAATACATAGGACATCCAAGTCTAAGGTACAAATACTCGTGTTCATACATATCATATCATCATCACGCCGAGTTTCTTACAGGGTAGGCAGAGAGCAGAGAAATATAGCGCCAGTTTTCTCTAGACTTATGGACATACCTCTTTCGATCCCCGTTCCATTCGGTGGGGTGTAAGCTGATCAAACTTTGTGTTATGACGTCACCAAGTCTGGATATACGTAGACAAGCTTACCGTATCGGGATTCGATTTCTAGATTGCTATTTAGGGTTGCGTTATTTAAAAAAAAGTTGTATGTTTAAATTTAATTTATATATGATAATATAATATATCCTCACGCCTTCCCACAAGGGTCCCCGAAGGGGTAGGCAGAGGTGTATAGGTAATACCCACACACCCACTTTCCTAGAATATATTTTAGGTGCCAACATGACACATAGCGAGAATTTCTTCTCAAACGTATGCAGGCTTACTCTCGATGTTTTCCTTCACCGTAAAGCTCGTGGTGTGACTTTTCACTGTAGTTAAGTTCAGAAAAACTCATTGGTACCGACGGGATTCGAACATGCGATCTTTGTGTCGCAGACAACTACTCGAACGGCCACCACGGCTTATACTACTTTCCTGTCCTTAAGAAACTTATATTACAATAAAAAGTTTAATTTCCTACGCGCCAACCCTATTTCCTTCTTATCTCGACGGCAGGTTCGCTTGACGGAGCTGCGTCAATAGACTATTCTACCTATCTATGGTATAGTATGTGACTGAAGCTTCCTTCGTGTGGTTTGACAGTTACAATCGCAGCCATGGCACTATCTCCTTTAGCAGGAAAGCTATAGAGACGAAAATCAAATGCATATGCACTTGTGATTATTTCACTCGGAACCTGCTTGTAGAATCGACCTTATATTTGAATTGTAAAGATCAAAATCGAATGTATCGGTGTAAGGAATAACCTTAACTTTATGGAAACAAATAAAATTGTGCTGTATTGTCAGTTCTGTACAGTTCAAAATTAAATGCATGGTACAATCACAGATGGCGGAACTTGCTTGGACCACATGGCAGTAATTTCATTTGAGGGTTGAACAAAGATTTTCGAATTGTTATAATAATTATATACAAGAATACATCTGTCCCTTTAAGTGGTCACGAAAGGTACAATTACTTAACATGCGATGCCATCGGTACCTTTTTGACGTAATGGCATTTCTTTGAGTCACCAGAAACGACCCGAGAATTTTCGAAATAAAAAGCGGTTTATCTTTAAACAAATATGTTACTCCAGAGTAATTCAACTTTCAGTTAATCCATTACGATCAATTTCACACACTTGACATAATATAATAATCGCCTCAGCCGCTCCAAACAAAACCGTTTCTGTTAGCGCTCACGCCATCCGATATCTAAAATTTATATGGCAATGACATTAGCTGCAGATAACTAAATCTATACATATAATATAAATGTTACGGATGTACGGACGTACATGGAAGATACATCAGAAAAAATATGATTGGCACCTTTATCTACCCAATAGCACCCAAAACACTGATTGGTAGAATTTTTGTCTGTTTGTCTGTGCACGCTAATCTCAGAAACGGCTTATCCGATTTAGATGTGGCTTTCACTAATATACTGTGGTAAGCTTTTAGCAACATATCCAAAATAAATCAAAATGTATATCCAAAAAATGCTGCCCAGTCACTTTTCCACGCGGACGAAGTCGCGGGCACAGCTAGTATATTCTATAACTAGCTAAAATATATAATTATTTATATATTTTAGCAATTATTTTTTCAATAAAAAGTATCCTATGTTACTTTTAATACCTCCAAGAATATGTGTACAAAGTTATATGATGATCGGTTTAGTAGTTTTTACGTGAAAGCGTAACAAACAAACTTACATTCACATTTATAATATTAGTAAGGATCCGTAAACACATCAAAAACAAAATAACATCTTGCCCTTGCAATATATATAGCGTGAACACTAGCAAAATGGGTTTTCTCCACAGCAGGTCAGAGGTCATGCCGTATGTATCAGCGACAGACAAACATACGTTATGTAAACGTAAATACATATTTAATATCAGTCCAATGTGATTAAGGTGACGCGCTCGTATTCGAGATAAATTGTATGAATTAATTGGCGTTATCATTGCGGACTGGCACGAGAATGTAATTTGGCGAGATTAATGTTGCCAGTAACGCTTGCCAGTTGCCAGTTTTGTCAATTGTAATTAGGTTCAGGAACTATCGCGGCGGATGTAGTGATGGCAATATTTGGAACGCTTAAATATGTATTTGTTAGGTCCAATATTATTGTGTTGTTCATGGAATAAGAGTTTAATATAGATAGGACCATCCACGAAGACGCGCCCCACTATTGTTCCCTATAGCGTAAGTGTGCAACCTTCCACTAATGTTTGAGTATTATCGGTACACTCTGATTATTTATGAGTACACGCACACTACAATCAAAAGACTCGCGACATACTCGACTACTACTGGTGGGGCGCGTCTTCGTGAATTGCACTATCTTTAATATCTCAAATTTTTTAAAGTGTTCCCCTCAAAAAATAAGTTTCCTTTCTCAAACGTATGCAACTTTCCTCACGATATTACCTTAAAATGTAAAGCTCGTGGTGTGAATAGCTGCATTCAAGATCAGAAAATCTCATTTGTACCTTATCACTCGGCTACATTTGCTCTGTTAATGTATATCTTCACGCCCTCCCAACAAGGGTCTCCGAATGGGTGGGCAGGGGTGTGCTATACCCACATATATACCTATAATTCGCAGGAGTTATATATTTAAGGTACGTGAATTTCCCAAGCACGACTATATATATACGTCATTTAATTTCTTCTCAAGCGTAAGCAGGTTTCCTCGCGATGTTTTCTTTCAAAGTAAAGCTAGTGATGTGACCATCTCTTAACGTATGTAATAGCTACCTAGTTATAGTATTGGAGCTATGATGGCTAACCAATCCATTTCCGGCCATTCATACCTCAGTTATCATCTCATTAAGTATCTGAAGATTGCAACTCTCAGACTGTACAAGATCGTTGTCCAAATTGCTCCCAGATTATCCCGGTAAAAAATGCTTGTGCACAAAAAAACAGGCGAACCGTGCGCTCCCCTCAGATTAAACGTACATTCTGCAATATTTTCCACAAAAGGATACCTTAATCTCTAACAAGTGGGGGGTAAGCCTCGTGGAGGCGATTCTCAAATGTACTCTTTAGGACGTTTTTTCGTTCGCCATTTACATGCTGAAAACGTGCTATTATTGCGACTTAAGGATATAGTAGAGTGATGATGGGAATAATTAAAATCGCAGTTGATATTTTAAATTGGTGTTGTTACATACATATCATCACGCCAAGTCCCTAACGGGGTAGGTAGAGGGTATAGACCGCCAGTTCTCTCTAGACGTACATACCTCTTTCGATTCGTCCACATTCATCAATAGTTGCTGTGATCATTATTATACCAAGATATTAAAATAAAGAGACCCCTCACGGGGTAGGTAGAGAGCGTATCTCTTGCGATTTAACTAATAATAATAATTTAAATATAAACTTAAACATTTATAAAAAATCTGTCTTTTTTATCCAAAACAAACATTATTAATTCAACAGATTCCTCTATTTCCTCGATTCGACATTTACGAATGTCTCACAGAAACGCGACACATCTTACAGGCGACATCATCTTCAGAATAGAGCCCCGGCTTTCATTCCGATATTAATATTCCCGGTATCTACATACCGATGAGTTTTATCCCGATATCAGCTACCTTTTTTGATGAAACTTTTTTTTGTACGCTCTCATTGAAATGAAGGAACGGTCACCGAACTTAGATATGTACTTGAGGGAGAAGATTCATTTGCGTACCCCTTGCGTTTGACTTGCCCATTTCTTAACTTCAATCTTCTTACCTGAGGATTTCTAAACTTCAGGTAATAATGACCTTTACAGTAGCAAACATCCTTCGTAAAAGGAGTAGAATGCTCTCTCTAGGCTTAAAGGGACTAGAATGCTAGCACTTACTACTTACCTACCTCTCGCTACATCCTAACTCAGCTGCCTCTCCATACATACCGCGGGTTTCGACTACCTTTAACGATCCCATCCTTCAAGAAATCCACGTGAAATTTTAGTGCAGCTTGTTTGCTCCTTATACTGCTAGCACAACAAGCCACTAAAAAAAACGTCTATCAAACCCACGATAACTCCGAAGGTTACAATAACTGCTTACTGCGAGCCTTGTAAAATTAATTTAAGAAACGCGTGCCCGTCTGCTCAACTCGAAATGTCAGTGATCACAAGTAACATTAAAAGATCGTAGCTCAAATGTTGTAAGTTTGTGTCAAAATAATTATAAACAAAGCGCCTTTTGGGTAGTTTAAATAATATAACAACGGGCCTAGATGGAACAATACACGTACATTGTGAATAATCTGAATTATTCCTGTTAAAGCGACTGCGCACAAATTTTAATAATGAATTAAAATATCCTTTCAAAATGTAAATTTTTAATTAGACAGCGGTCTCTCTTCGCTTACACGGATGTATTCATCTTGATGTGGCCGTCGCTACCTCGTTTTGTTTATTGCTGCTATATTATTGTGAACAAAGGGTAATTTAACCTTTGAATTTTTGCTGGAAGTGACTCGACAAAAATAATATTAAAGAGATAAAACTTATAAAATATATTATTTTTCCACTTTTATATCTTCATGCTTCCAACAACGATTTCCGAAGGGGTAGGCAGGGGCTTTATAAGGCTCTCTCTCTTCTGTTCTGGAGGTACATTCAGTTGGAAACACGATCAAAAGCGAGTTTGATTTATCAAACGTAGATTACTTTACGATGTTTTCTGTGACTTACACAAATTGGTTATAGATCGCGAGGGTTCGAACCTGCAATATTGACTACTCAACCCACTCGACCACTACTAAGCTACAAATCTTAATGTAATATTCAGTTTCAATTCCAAATCGCGCCCCAAATTGAGCGCATGCCATAAACTTTTTCAAATGGATGAAGGCTTAAAGAAATCATTATTATGAAAACTTGTCATTTTAGAACAAAGGGCTTAGCGACAGCTTATTTTGAGGGGCATTTTCACTGAAAAGGGGTGATTTCCTTAT
>JACCPG010000936.1:0-30967 GCA_016069955.1 Drepana arcuata | reverse complement strand
GGGAAGCGTGTACAAGAAATTACGAGAATTTAGTAGGCTTTGTGCAAGCATTACTGTGAAATGTCGTGGGAAAACCTACACATGTTTGAAGGGATTCAAAGTTCTATATAATTTGTGCCACATACAGGGTAATAATGCGTATAAATGTGTTAGTTGCAATATTATATACATATACTAGCTGTCCCGCCCAGCTTCGCTTGGGTGAAAAAGTAACACGATAATTGTGCCTTACAAAGAATAGACAAATCATTTGCAATAAAATTATTTTGCGACTATAAATTGAGATGTAAGCTATCCTAACTTTCAAGTTGGATCAAACTGCACACGTTGTGCAAATTTGATTGAAATCGGTTAAGTAGTTTAGGAGTCCATCGCGGACAAACAACGTGACACGTAATTTATATATATTAAGATATATATTTGAACAAGAAAAATCACGGGTACATAAAGTAGAGCGCCAACCGTCACTAGACTCGCAGACCTCTTCTGCTTCATCTATCTTCATCCGTGACTTCATTAATAATCGCCAATATCGATAGCTCTTGACGTTCCCTACCTTGACTCTTCGTCCAATTTTACCTAGATAGGTTACACCTTCCTCTGGTTCTTCTTCCCGACACATTTGCATTGAATATGTTTTGTCAACTCTAGAGGTAATTTAAAATCAGCAGGGAGACATATGTTGGAATATAAATTACTATCTAACGAAACCATGTATCTAGTTGCGCGAAATAGAGCTGGTGCTTTGCCGTAAAGTGATATTGCCACCATTACTCATGAGTGCGACAGGGAAAGATGTATATGACTGCTCAATCTGTCTGCTTCACGCAAACACGTTATGATAAAGCGTTTTGTATTTATTTTAAAATATATATTACGTCACTGTCAAAGACTGGGCTAGGCAGTTTTTATATTCTTATGTCGGAGTTATACTGAAAAGATATTCGGTACTACAATCAATTATCTATATCAACAAGTTTCTATACATTATTCTAAAACAAGAAGTCACCCAGCTCTTAACCAATAAGTAGTTGTACCGTGCTTCATCAGCTCAGAATCATGAAATGATGATGACCATACGCATATGCCTCAATAATATATCCTCACGCCTTCCCACAAGGGTCCCCGAAGGGGTAGGCAGAGGTGTATAGGTAATACCCACACACCCACTTTCCGCCATATGCCTCAATTGTTTTAGAAAATATATAAACAATTGGTGATACCTATGACATTTGAGGGTTGCCCTCAAAATCCTTGAATTTGAAATGAAAATTTCATCTACAGATCCTGACGTGGTATCAATGGGATCACCTAAGGAGTACATAGGAGATTTTAAAATAAAAATAAAAGTTTGAGAATCGATCCACAAATGGGAGAAATATCAGTGAACGTACTTTAAAAAAAATACATACCTTCGAAAATAGAATCTCTCATGCTATGCTAGAACCTCCATCTTTATTAAAGTCGGTCAAAAACTGAGTAGTTCCAATCTTATGTCGGCGTTTTAGCGAAAAGATATTCTGTACTACAATACATTATTCATATTCCGAGAAAGGCTCGACGATTAAGCTTATGAAATATGTAAACGGAACTGAAAGGCTTGTGTCATTCATGTGTGTAAATGATTTACATGAGATTTTCTATTCGCGAATTCCAGAAAAAAAAAAAAGTTTCTTCTCTGTGTAACTATTTTTTTTTTTTTTATACCACTTGGGTGGCAAACAAGCATGCGGTCCGCCTGATGGTAAGCGGCTACCGCCGCCTATGGACGCTTGCAACACCAGGGGTATCACTCGCGCGTTGCCGACCCTGCAGGAATCTTTTCACACCCTTCTTGAAGAACTCCATGCTGTACTCTCCAGGGAAAACCTTAACGGGGAGCTCATTCCACAGCCTGAGCGTTCGCGGAAGAAAACTCCTTTGGAAGCGCACAGTGCGAGACCTTTGTGGTTCCAAGGTATGGGGATGAATTCCCCGTCGATGGCGAGAGGTGCGGTGGTAGAAGGTGGAAGTTGGCATCATGTCGAACAATTCTGCTGAACACTCCCCGTTATACATTTATATAAGTGTTTAAGCCATGGTGGCTTCCCCCAAATAATATTTAAATAAAATTAACAGTCCAGCCCAGCTCCCTTGCTCGCGATCCAGTAACGCCCTAAGCCGAGGTTTGTACCCCACAGGGGGTGTCCTTAGCTGTGTTGCTTGGAACTAAAGTGCCTGGCTGGAGGCCTAGGTCTCGCCATTGACCGGTTAAGAGACAATGAAAAAAATTAAACATGGTGCCTTAGTGGCTTGCCTAGTCCCTGTAAAGTAAAGTTTCAGAGCCCGGTGGTCTGATGCCAATGTGGTTTTCTGAACGTAAGACTTAGCTACAGATTTGTCATACTGCAAGCTTTACGGCGTCCTTAAGGAGTCCTTAAGGAACCTACACATATTTGAAAAGGAATTAAAAAACCTATGTTATTCATGCCACATAGAGGGCAATAATGAGTACTTAACTACTTATATGTAATTAGGTACCTTTATGGTTTATTTATTCAGCTTAGAAAAGCTTTATTGAACGTGGCACTACGTTAATTTGAATGGAATTTCATATATTCTCCCATTATATAGTTACTTATAGCTTACATACTGGCCATAACCAACTGGGGCGGATTTTAGTTTCAATATATTGTTGATACGTTTTATATGTATTAAAATATGACATCATAGATGAGAAAATGTATTAAAGATATACATATATATACTCATACCTATATTAAAAGATACATATAGCTACCATACCAATTAGTCCCACTGTCAAGGATCTCGGTTTGTACATCGATGCTACTCTTGGGTGGCAAGCGCAGGTCTCAGATGTGTGTCGGAAGGTGACCGGTACCTACACTACGATCTCTTTATCGGTTAAGAAATCTTCTCCCTACCAAGACTAAAACAATGCTTGTGCAGACTTTAATCTTTCCCATGATCGACTATGGTGATGTGTGTTATACCGACCTGAATGCAGATCTGCTCAATAAACTGGACCGACTTCTCAACAGTTGCATTCGATTCATATTCAATCAGGATGTGCAATAGCAGGGATACATTTAAAGCAAAAGTGAAGGAATACTACTACCGCCAAGTAGAAACAGGGTAATATTTATGTGTAATGTATAATATGTATAATTATTTATGTATATAATTATATATATATATATATATATATGTATATGTGTATGTAGATTTATTCTATTTATTATATTAGATGTATGATATTATTGTATGTTATATATGGCATTTTATATATGTAAATTAAATATGTTTATATTCGAATTTTATATTTCTCTATTGTAAATATCTTTTAGCCTGCCATGAATATCTCTACACCACCCAAAGGTTAACTGGTAGAGAATGCCGGCATTAAGTTCGCCTTTGCAATAATGTTTGCAGAAAGTTTTAATAATAAAAAAAAAAAAGATGATAATAACGATAGTAGTATGTAATATTAATATTATTATTAAAACTAGAATCAGCAGTCGCATTACCGATAGCAACGTTCAATAAACGCTTACGTAATCTTGTCTCTGAAGTTGGCCCATCCATAACCAATAAATATGCTAATTGGGTGTCGGCTGCAGCGGTCAAGCCAATTTAAGTTCTGTGATATCAAAACATGGAACCAAGTTTGTAAGCGCGGAGTAATGCTCGATGTCGCTGAACTAAAACCTTGGCTTACACTATTTTCAGGATTACTGCATTGACGGATCCCTGGACGTTTAACTCCGAGTTTTTTTGTATTTGTAGCAAACGGGCATGCGAATTGAACGGCTATGAACGCTTGCAACACCAGGGGTTATCATTCATCATATCGCGTTGCCGGCCCCGCAAGAACCTTTTCACACCCTTCTTGAAGAGCTCCATACTGTACTCTCCAGGGAAAACCTCAAGGTTAATAAACCATAATTCATGTTCTACGACTTTTTTTAACCACGTCAACCCAATTTAGTATACCCAAAAGAAAGTAGAACGATTCTCTTATATTCCAATACTATTAGGATATTATTAGGATTTAAAGAATTTTCTGAAACTAGTAATGACAAAAATCCTCGTTAGAATCCACATGTTAAAACTTTAAAATGAATATATATATATATATATCCTCACGCCTTCCCACAAGGGTCCCCGAAGGGGTAGGCAGAGGTGTATAGGTAAAACCCACACACCCACTTTCCGCCAGAGGTATATTGGGTGCCAACGTGACAGATGGCGAGTCCATCGCTGTTACTCAAGCACGACTATACATACGCCTTTGAATTTCTTCTCAGACGTATGCAGGTTTCCTCTCGATGTTTTCCTTCACCTTTAAAATGAAAATAAGGTAAAAAAAATCGTATGTATTTTGTTTATTTTTATTAGCTTCCTATTGTACCCTATATCATAACACAAATATGCTGAGATATCTAGTAAAATAAAAACAAATTAAGCGTGGGTGGAAATCCCTGGAGCAGTGCTACAATGTTATTGATTTTCCTAAAAAAATACCATCAAAGTGAAATGTGATTTTCCAAATCTCTTTTGTTGATTGTTCTAAGATAAAACAACGATTTCTATTACATAATTAATATATTTAATATAATACTTTAACAATCGTTTATTTCTGAATCCCGATTATAAATTATCTTACGCAGTAATCGGATTAAGTGGGCTGAAGCAGTCCATTTGGAGGCTGAATTTTATTCATCTCTTTAAAGGCTTTGTTGGGGCTATCGAGAAATTTACTTCCCACTGGCTTTTATTTATTATCTTAATTTATTCTTCAAAGCCGTGGTGGCCGACTGGTACGAGTAGTACCTGAAACACAAAGATTGCAAGGTTCTACTCTACTCTCTGCCTACCCCGTTAGGGACTCGGCTATGTGTATCGGTTATGATATGTTTATGTATGTATGCAAGGTTGAACCCCGACTGTACCAGTACATTTTTCAGATCTAATGTTAATCAAAATACGTACGGTGCAGGAAGAATCGAGAGTAAACCTGCATAAGTTAGAGAAGAAATTCAAAGACGCATGTATAGTTTTGCTTGAGTAACTGTGATGGACTCGCAAGCGAAAAGCGGGTAGCTACCTACCCTGTCTACCTCGCCAAGGTCCTTTGATATGTTATGAAGAAATATTTTAAGCTTCTTACAAAACTTAAAGTAACTAGGAATTCCAAGTATTGTGAAGAAGAAGAAAGCCCAGTGATCATAAAATATTTATTGAAAAAAAAACCAAACTTATCGAGTTAGCTTTCTAACAAATATACTTATATATGACGAACGGGACTGCATTACATTTGTACAAATCAGATTTTAGATGACAATATACCTTCGTCACGTATTTCTTTTATCGGGGGAATAACAGCCTCTTTTTACCAGGACTGTACAAACACCTTTGCATTTGTTTTCAAACGCATGCAGATTTTGTCACGTTGTTTTTCTTTATTGTAAAGGACATGATGATAGCTCACTCTTCAGCACATCGCTTTGATGTAGACCATCGAAGTTTGAATCCACAATCTTGACGTCGCCGATGACTCCTTAAAGAACGCTAAAATCACGGTTACAATGTTATTAAAATAAATACTCAACGGATATACCAATGCTTCGCATCCTTATATCAAGATTGTTCGTTCCACCCTCGGATACTAAGTGCTCTTTACAAAACCTCCAAGCCTCCACTGAACTGAAGACATTTCATTTTTCCTTTGATCTTACGCCTTACCGTTTGAACAAACGGAATTAAAAAGTCATTAAAGTCAGTTGAAGTCTGTTTACATTTCTTTAATCATTCTAATGATGAGATAATCTTCCCGTTCTCAGTACTTTTTCAATCTGTAAAAAAAAAACTTTCTTGACTTTACGTTATCGTCACACCTTCCTCCAAATGTCCACGTAGTGATAGGTAAAGGTGGGATGTAATGACACCGTTTTTTTGACGTTTATATTTTTATTTGCCAAGATACACATTTGACCGTCTTTCAGATACTACTTTACATCAATCAATCGAGTTAGTGATTGTCAGGCATTATTAGACCTATGCCCAGCAGTGGGCTGCTGGGCATAGGTCTCCCCTCTTCTACGTCACGTTATTCAGTTCTATTCCAAGCCACTGCCTTCTAGCCTCTGCCAAAATATCGTCTAACCTTCGTTTGCACATACGACTTTGGACTTTTCTCAAACGTATATGGGTTTTTTCTAGTTCAAATCACTCAATGATACGGTACATGTATGGTTTCACACTGAATAAAATATGTTCTTTTAGGTTACTTAATTTATGTATTTATTAAGAAAACATTGTCTGTATGAAAAGGATAGCTTATCATCGGAAGCGTTATTTTATAACAATATTTGATTTCCACGAAAGGATACCATATATCTCATACTATTAAATGGATATTAATTAAATCACGGACTATTTTCTGAAAACACTGTATCGCAGGCCTTGTTCGCTATCAGTCGTGGTTTCGATACCTTGTGCTACAGGTTTCTGGCTACAATACTTATCTCAGTGTTGTTGTTATTCCGGTCTGCATTGCCACAAGGGTCACCATCAGGCGGACCGCATTGTTTGCCACCCAAGTGGTAAAAAAAAAAATAGGGTCTTCGATAGGATAGGTAGGTAGGGGTATGTAGGTTGAACCCACACACCCACTGTTTGCCAGACAGCTATTTTAGGTGCCAAAATGACAAATGGCATCGCCGTTACCCGCGAACGACTATACATACTTCTTTATCTTTCTTCTCAAACGTAAGGTTTCCTCTCCATATTTAACCGTACCGTAAGGCTCGTGGTGTGACTAATCACTATTCTTAGGTTCAGAAAATTTGTACAGTCAGGATTCCAACCTGCAACCTTTGAGCTGCTGGCGCCATTGACTTGAATAATTCACTCATATGAATTTAAGTATTGTTTATGTTTTGCTCCGTAATGTTTTGACAAAATTGTGTACAGAATACATGTTTTTTATTCGAAATAACATTGAAAAGAAATCCAATTATGTCAAAAACACGGGATGTAGTTGGTTATATTGTGCCCGGGGCAAGATCCTAATTTCATTTAATTTTCAGAGTCCCCTTGCCTGAAAGGTTGAATATATTTTCAGAGAACGCCTCATGAAATTACTCGGTACATTTCACTGCGTATTACTGGTAAAGTTATTATAAATGTAAGTCTACATCCAGACTGAAATTTGTTCGTTCAAATATTTGCTACATTACAGCACTTTAGAAGACATAATGATTTCATGAATATCAAACATATTTATTAAAATATATTTTCTTTTGGCAACTTTCAACAAAAATTATCATGAATGTGAATGAATAAATCTTAAAGCTTTTAGCTTTAAGTAGGTACAGCAATCAGAAAAATATTTTACTGTTACACTTAAACTTATGTACGTACTTAAAGATTACATTAAACAACAAACAAAGAAAAAAGTTATACATTAATTTATTAATACATGCAGAAATAAGCGCACATGTTTACTACTATTTTACAGGAATTTAATATGCATAAATTCGACTTCGTAACTCAATATATTTTATTAATTTAGATTTATTTATTTGCAGCGTTTGCGGTTGAATCTCTGGAACCTTGAGGTCTCACTTTGTCTAATCGACCTCTCGTGACAGGTGGGCTGAAACATATCTTAACATATCCTAACATGGCAATTCTGCTCCGTGATACCGATTTGGGTCAAATAATTTATCTGTATGTTGGTTATACAACTTTATATATAGTCAATTGTTGTTATTGTAATTAAATATTTTAAATTTATGTGATATATACAAAGCACCCACACTACGTACCGCTCTCTCGGTAACTGTCTCGTTTTCAAAACAATTTTACAATAGGATATCTGTAGCGAGCCCGCTATACAACGTCAACCAAGCGACGACAATCGCATTTGTATTAGGAATATTCCACTTATGAACATACGAATACCTTTTCCTGAAAACCTTTTGATAAAGGCCGTGTTTATGGGAAGTTGCGGGTCAATAGAATGAAGCAAAACAACTGATTCCGTACGAGTTTCTTTCCAGCTATTCTTGGAAGTATATTCTATGAATTGGTGGAAGAATTAACAACCTCCATATATGCTTTCTCGGAGCCTAAATTTAACAAATGATTTTGTTCTCCACTGTTGAGGCAGTAGCAGGATACATATTTAGATGTTACAAATACAATATTACAATACCCATATAAATAATATTCACTAGATATAGTAGTGATGCTACGGTACAGTGAAATAAAGCTTCAAGTTAACAAGAATTTCAGAAAAGTCATTGGTACAAAACGGCATCCGAGCTAGCAATTTTTTCCTCAATTTCAGATGTACAATGATGTGATGTACAGATGTATAATTTCTGATGTACCAAGAAACTTCAAGAAACTTTTATTCGAATACTATTTTTCTTTATAACTTATACATATGTAAGTATATTTATGTATATGTTATTGTATGTGTATAAAATAGGTATATGTTTCGTATTTATTTATTTAGCTTAGTATATGTAAATATGTATATTTCATCCGCTCAACTATCACACCTACCTTTTTTTCTCTATTTCTTTTCTCTCTTCACTTGGTTGCCTGGAAGAGATCGCTTTTGCGATAAGGCCGCCTATTGTGCCTATTACATGCTATTCTCTGCTTTTTGTCATCCTATTTGTTTGTATGTGTGTGTGTACAATAAAGAATATTATTATTATAACATACAATTGGGTCCAAAAACACGGCAATGTATGCCCATTACTTAAAATTGAAGTGACACAGAAGTCTACACCTTTTGCGCCAAACAGCCTTACTTCACCATCGCAATATTTACAGGGAACATTTTCTTTCGATGTAAACATTATATTCACTTATATCTAGCCATAATACGCCACCTGAGTCAGGAATATAATAATCTTGTTTCCATACTTTAGGTGCTTCCAACCCAATGGTTATTGACATGTGAAATCAAACATATGAATATGGAAATGAAGGGAAGATAGGATAACATGTTTGTTATCTGTTTACACTTCAACGGATCACTCATATACAGGATGTCCAAGCAAACAAAATGCTAAAATCAAAAAGTTTGTGTTTGATTTCAGCGTTGTGTTTTCTACATTGAAGTAATTAAAAAAATATCTTCATGATCACAACACACAACGCTTATATGCTATTTCCCGAACGAACATCCACTCTTGTCTTGTCAAAATAAGTACAAGAAACATTTTGTAGACACACGTGTGTTTTCATTTCGCCTTATATGCCCACAGGAGTTGACAGAGGTACTACACTCTCATTTAATAATAAATACCTTGGGACTACACTCAAATTGACCTAGTCCCAAACTAAGTAAAGCTTGTACTATGGGAAATAGACCACGATATACATACTTATATAGATAGATACATACGTAAATATACACAACGTCCAAGAGTAAGGTACAAATACGGGTGTTCATCACACAAATATCCGCCCTTAGCGGGAATCGAACCCACGACCTCCAGCTCCGCAGTCAGGCCCCCTGACCGCTAGACTAGGCCGTAAACTTTTTCCACAACACTTGTCTTTCAATCGAAATTCATACATACAGTGGTAGGCAGAGGCAGTACAGCGCTAACTTTTACCAGACTTACAAACCTCCATAATCACATTAATCAGTCGAATAAAACAAAATTATCAAAATATTCTACAAAATTATTTTAAATTTTCTCTAATGGGAGACAAAATAGGCTGAAGGCAGCAGAAATATAAAGTAAATAAGGCTAGATTTGAAGGCACTATCGCAAAAGCACCGAGTATGTGCGCAAACAATAATTTCTCTGCAAATAAACCAAACATCCAGACCAACGTCAAAGCTCAGAAATTCACAGTTTATTGTTTTAGGCACCTAAAGGAAACAAGAGAGAAGAGAATTCTCAACTGAGTATCTATTGAAGCAACTTTGGAAGTCAATGATCAACGATCATATTTTAATACAGATGAAGCCGCTTCAATTCTATGTAGATTTCAAATATTATATTCGCACCTGCTACTGTTTTCATTGAGGCTTACTACCTCCTCAGAATAAGAACAATGTTCTTTATTAATTTAATTTAATTAGAGAAGAGGAGAAGAAAGAAAGAGAAAATTAAAAACAAATATTCAAATCGTTTTTTATTGTAGACTGATAGTATTGTGTCTGTCAACCGTGCACAAAAAAACAATATTAATTATGAACGTTTTTCTGTTTTCGGCAAATAAAAGTACGACTTACAGTTTTTTTTTACTTGATACAAACTTGTCAATGTTAACCACAGTGATTTCGTATGTTAATTTCATTTGAGAATACAAAAACACGTTTAATTAAACATTGTTATACATGTAATCAGCAAATTGATGCACGGTTCGGGTAACTAACAACCATCGATTCAAATTTTAAATGCTGGCCGGAGGTTTCCAATTCCAAATTTGAAATGTTTTTTTGGTATTACGCAACTACCAATGAAGGATACGCCCCACTGACATAAATGGACTAACATAAATGGTAACTGACAAAAGTAATTTAAAAAAACTGTTGTCTAAAAACCAAATCAGAAAGTGTATACATTATACTATTTTTCTAAGGTTTCACGAACCGAACAATAAAGAAGGCCAGCTTTGAGTTATATAATTTGATAAATAAATACTAGCGGTTCAATGACGTCTTAGTCTAAATGTCATCCGTGACGTCACGAGCTTGCAGTGCATTGTAGGTAACCTACTTGCAGCACCTAGTAACCTATAGACAGGGTTTATACTCTGTTTAACTGCTAGTTTTATCACTTGCCTGGCTAATTTCTAGTTTAAGTGAACCCTCCTAACTTAAGTCTAAGATCTAACTTAGCCGAGAGTATCTTAAGAACTGTGTATAATGTGTATATGTAGGTACCTTAAAGTGATTAAGGGTCGTGTTTTGTATTTTAATTGTAGGATTGAAGGAGATACGAGATAAGTAACAAATCGTCATGCCATTTTCTTTATTCCTCTTGAATTGCTAAGCGAAAAGATATATTTAACTGCCAATGCGGCTGTCATATACGTCTATACGATGTCTATACGTCACAATTTTCTGCCAAAAGTTTTTATCGTAAGTTATCCATTAAAGAAAGCAGGCGGATTAATAATCTGTGTCTTGCAAAAGGGTGCCAACAAGGCTGGCGGCATTGAAACGTTGTATGGCAATGCTGATTTGCTAAGCGAATTAACGCGAATCCTCATGTCGATAAAAGTGCTGGCGAATAACTCGCTACCTCGTGGGAGGCCTCCTTATAAAAACGAGGAGTATATGTTCCCCTCAGCCCTAGAATTTTAAGATTTTTAGTTCTAAGTACAGTTCATGAAAAACTAAATAGACTGGCAATCCCGATTTTGCAGGTGAACGCTCCTGTCCGTCCCCCGTCCATCGTCCTAACCGTCAACCATTCAGTCACCATGGAATTGAAGGTGAAGACAAACAAACTTACATGAAAAAAGTTTTCGTGGAAATGCATGTATGAAATGACTGATGAATGTGGACGAAGCGGAAGAGGTATGCAAGTCTAGTGAGAACTGGTGCTCTATTTTCACTGCCTACCCCGTTCAGGACGCGGTGTCATGATGTCTATATATGTATGTTAACTAAAATTGCTATTGCAACAACAACCCTATTGTGTGGTTAAAATCATATTCTGAATTTGTTTGATGGTTAAAAGAATTGTTCGAGCGGTTTGTTTACGCACGAAAAATTCTCCTCACACCGCAATGTCTGAGGAAGAATGAGTAATACTCAATCCTCATTGAAATTATTTACGACCAGCTTAGACATTTTATGGTTTTCATCATAAAACTCAGATAAAACCCACAACCAGATAATAAAAAAAGTACCCCGCCTTGATTATGACACTTGAGCAAATTCTCTACAGGATTTTTCTCAAGTTGAATCCAATACACGAATATGTGTATGTTAGCCTTTTATTTACCTATTAGAACTGATAGTAGTAAATTTTCACACCGAAAGGGTAGGCGAAGATGCAACAACTCTTTTTTTGTCGAAAGATATATTTAAGGTGCCAACGAAACGATATATTCCGTGCCATTGATGTGAAATAACTTAGTTTTGAAAACTCTAATTGGAATCGACCGCCGGGATTAGAGCCTGTAATAATAATAATAATTCATTAATTTCTGATATTAAAATCCAATCAATGCTTGCATTAAAATAAAATATGTTCACTTGTAATATAGTCTCTTATTTAACCCTGCAAATAACGTTTTATCCTTACATATAGACTGCGAATAGAAATACAAATATAAATTCATCTTTCGCGGTCCTTTGAGAGCAACCCATTATACGCGACTAAAAATATCATATTTTATTGCGTTTTCAATCCGGTGAATCCCCTTTTTCATGTCGAAGGTAATATATAAGAAGGTCGTTTGCATACCTATTTTGGGGAACGATTGGCAGTAATATTAAATTCCAGTTATAAATATTCACACAAGCTTTGACGTCATTCATCGTATATCTTCACGAACACCCGCTTGTGTTGTCATCTTGACGTCATCCACTTTGTCCATTCCAGTGTGCACGAACCACAGTCAGACATCATACCAGTGATCTAATTGCTAAGTGCGAATGTTTGTTTTTCAAAGTTGAATAAGCATGTGTAGAATGGGAAAAAATAGAACAAACCTCATTTTAATTGTTATGTACCATAATCATAAAACCAGAACAACGATTTATTTTACGATAACTTTATTACTTAAGTATGTTCAAATAGTATCGTGGTTCCAAAATTTTAGTTTTTTTTCCTATTTCTTTTGATTTTCACAAATTCCACACAAAAATTTGTCAACGGTATACACGCTTATATATTTTTAAATATATACATACCTACTCATTGACAGCCAAGACAAAAGTCCAAGTTATCAGGTTCGTTACACTAATATGTGCTCCAGTGGAAATCGTATCCGCGATTAAATATTATCAATTATATTATTATATAATTATATATAATTATATAATTTCCTAACATTTTGGGCAACCTTCCCGTACATAAACATTGGTCTTCTAAACACGCAATCAAGTCCATATACGAGATGTATGTACGATATGCTTAGTATATTATTTATCACCGCGATTCCATTCGGCTTCGCGTCGGCATTCCTATTAGCCAGAGTCTAATAGCCACTTTCCTCATATTGAACATAGCTCGCTCATATTGTGGTATGTTTATAACGGTGCGTCTAGACCTAGATTTTGTGATGGTGAACTGTACTCTATTTCTTAATCCCCTGGTTTCTAATTCATCCGCCATTGATACGTATACCTAAGTGCCCGTATTATAACTATTACCATTTATTATAACTTTTTTAATATAACCCTAAGCTTATTTGATTTGATTCGATACATAAAAGTGATATGTATACATATACTGTTACTAATACATTATACTTGATAGTTGAACCCCAAGAAAATTTCACTGGGGACGGTGACATTTGACTTCGTATATGTATTGTAAGTTAATAAACCTTATTATCGGATTTGTGTGCCTAGTTGGTGTAAAATTTTGCTAAGTTATAATTACATGCGGTCGTGTCGGCGCCGTTCGATATAAATCGACCTTTTTTCACATACATAGATGTAGCTTTGGTTACGGGTATGATATGTTTG
Organism: Drepana arcuata; assembly: GCA_016069955.1. Classification (NCBI taxonomy): domain Eukaryota; kingdom Metazoa; phylum Arthropoda; class Insecta; order Lepidoptera; family Drepanidae; genus Drepana; species Drepana arcuata. The sequence continues at coordinate 17,277 of JACCPG010000936.1, read as the reverse complement.
TGGTAAGATTGCCGTTGGAAGCTTATTGATTGGTTTTGTTTGGAAGGACTCAAGTGCCTAATATGTTTTTCTTTATTTACTTTATGTCTGCATTAAGGATGCACTTTATCCTTGCGAACTTGCGACGCAAAGGTCGCAAGTTGGAACCCCGACTGTACCAATGAGTTTTTCTGAACCTAAGTACAGTGATTAGTCACACCACGAGCTTTACGGTGAAGGAAAACATCGAGAGGAAACCTGCATACGTCTGAGAAGAAATTCAAAGGCGTATGTATAGTTGTGCTTGAGTAACGGCGATGGACTCGCCATCTGTCACGTTGGCACCTAATATATCTCTGGCGGAAAGTGGGTGTGTGGGTATTACCTATACACCTCTGCCTACCCCTTCGGAGACCCTTGTGGGAAGGCGTGAGGATATATTATTATTTTAAAATTGCGACAGATCCGGAGAGGATGTTTGCTCCTCTTTCGGCACGGCACGGCAGAACGGGTCAATGGAATTTGGCACAGAGATAGATTACTAGTGGATAGCTTTCAAACATACGGAATGGTTATGATCGATCGCGACGCCGACCCTCCCAAATATTTTCCTTCACCGAAATACAGTTAAGTTTAAGTATAAAAACTTATTGTAACTTTTTACATGATCTGTGATGGCTATGATTAATTAATAGTTAGGTACTTACGAAAACAAACCATAACACAAAGATAGATATTAAATTATGTATATACATATATAAGTATCACCAAAATATCAATGTAACATTTATTCGAATCTTCGATTCAGCGATAGATAAAATATACTCGAATAAAAATACGATGACGTTTCAAAGTCAGAGATATTTTTGGCAAATATTTTATTCTGCGCGATATAAGAGTATCCAGAGCCGTACATATTTCATGCTCGGAAGGATTTAATTTATATCCCACAACGTTTGAGGTTAAATCGAATTGGCTTCGTGACGCGCAAATGTAATTTGCCTTACTCAAATGCGGCAGAAACTTTTGCGTATCATATGCCTGTTTAATTCGGGTTTCCATTAATTTGATAGAGATCTTACTTAAAGTATTATTTCATAGTCTATGTACTAATGATAAAAAGCCATGGTGGCCGAGTGCTTCAATTAGTTGCTTGTAACACAAATATTGCAAGTTCGAACCCCGACTGTGCAAAGATATTTTTTAACTTAAATGCAGTGATTAGCCACACCACGAGCTTTACGGTGAAGGAAAACATCAAGAGATAACATGCACACGACACGTTTGAAAAGAAATTCAAAGGCGTGTGTATAGTCGTACTTGAGTAATGGCGATGGAATAGCCTAATCTGTTACGTAGCTAATCTGTTACGTTGGCACTTAAAATATAGTTAAATCGGGTGGATAGTGCGAGGGTGAGTACTACCTATTCACCTCTGCCAAACGAGACCCTTGTGGGAAGGCATGAGGATATTTATATCCACATGTAGGCGGGTAAGTACATCAGTCTCTTCATACATGCTCACCGGCGTATGTAAGAAAAAGCAAACAAATAATATCAACTATCCACTCAAGAAAAACAACTTTCATTTGAACTATCAGTTTTATCAGAATTTTCGTGAGTACAGTTTTGTTTTGGCGTCGTTACGCTAACTTTCAAGACTTCGTTATTATCTTTTGTCTTAAGATAGACGTCATTTGTTTTATCTTTGACAAGTTTGGCTGTCATTATCGTATCATAAAAATGTGTTAGATTATTTCTGTGTAAATTATGTATAACCTCACGCCTTCCCACAAGGTTACCCGAAGGGGTAGGCAGAGGTGTATAGGTAATACCTTCCTTTCCCGGTTTCCTATACCATAAAGCCCGTGGTGTGATTAATCACTGTACTTAAGTTCAGAAAAACTAATTGGTACAGTCTGGTATTTGGGTTGCATGCAACTACTCGAACCACTCAGCCACCACGGCTATTTTTAAGTATATTAAAGATCGTAAATTTTCACACCATCTCATAAACGTAGAGTCAGGTGAGGGGTGAAATGGCTCCTGCTTTAATACAAGAAATACTTAGTTAAAAGTAAGCTGAACGCACTCATATCTAAGATCACGTGGTGATGACGTAATTCAAGCCTGCTTCAATATCGCCAAAATCTCATTAAATATCAATATAGCCAATAGCAATAAAACAGAGCCACAGAGAGGGAGTGTTCTGACGCAATATATAAGTAGAAGGAGGCCGCTCCCAGCGTCTAACACGCTACCGAACACAAAGTTTGTACTTACCTTGTATCATTTTTCATGGCCCAATATTTTACCACGCTATAAATCAAACGTTCAAGCCATTTCATTTGCCCCGAACGCTCCATTTACCCGATGGCATGACATATCAAGTAGAGCATTTTATTGAAAGGGTTTTGTTATGGATTGATTATGAATTGCTTCGCAATTGAACAGCAAGATACAGTCCTACTTTATTGTAGTTAGAAAAAATTTAATGTTTGTATTTATAGTAATAATTTAATAGAATCCATATACGTCATATATACACGTAATCATCACGCCAAGTTCCTCACGGGGTAGACAGAGAAAGTAGAGCGGTAGTTCTCGAATGGTTTTATTTATAATTGTATTATACACAAAAATACTTGAAACATAGGTAACGTACTTATTATAAGCTTATCAAATTGTAACTACAAGAATCTGCCTCCATTCATATTTGAAAAATACATAATTTTAAAAATATTTTCCATATTCCCCTGCTAAAAAAGGGAGAAACTGCTTCTCTGTTTGGGATTCAACTCTCATAGCAAAGTTTGCAGTTTATAATAGCTATCATTCATGGAGAAAATAAATTAGAGAAATATTATCGGACTAAGAGCGGAAATTGGTAACGAAGACATTGTAATCGATCCTTGTCCTGTCACAAACAAATATCTTTTCAGAAAGCAATTTCCGATCATAAGAAAAGGAAAGATGAAAAGAAAAACGAACCAATAACCATAAAATAACAAAAAAGAAAATTATATGCCTACACAACGAGAAGCTCTGAACACGAACAATTGTGATGAAATCGATCGAATACTTAAGAATTTAATGTCAAGGAGAAGAGTATATATATATATCCTCACGCCTTCCCACAAGGGTCCCCGAAGGGGTAGGCAGAGGTGTATAGGTAATACCCACACACCCACTTTCCGCCAGAGGTATATTAGGTGCCAACGTGTCAGATGGCGAGTCCATCGCCGTTACTCCTGCACGATTATATATACGCCTTTGAATTTCTTCTCAGACGTATGCAGGTTTCCTCTCGATGTTTTCCTTCAACGTAAAGCTCGTGGTGTGATTAATCACTGTACTTAAGTTCAGAAAAACTCATTGGTACAGTCGGGATTCGAACTTGCGACCTTTGCGTCGCAGGCAACTGCTCAAACCACTCAAAAAGGATCAAGTGCAAGTATGTAGTTCAGATGAATGAGATAGATGGCCCTTAGCTAATCCTTACTAATATTATAAACGTGAATGTAAGTTTGTTTGTTCCGCTTTCACGTAAAAACTACTTAACCGATCATCAAAAAACTTTGTACACACATTCTTGGACGTATTGGAAGTGACATAGGATACTATTTATTGAAAAAAAAAAACATTTTTACGAGAGATAAAAAAGCCACACCGACGAAGTCGCGGGCACAGCTAGTCATATTATATATTCTTATTAAACTCTCTGCTTATTTTAATGAGTAGGTACCAAAGAGTTTTGCTGAACTCGAGTACAGTGATTAATCACACCATGAGCTTAGATACGAAGAACTAAAACATCGTTGGGAAACCTGCATACGTTTGAGAATAAATTCAGACTTCGGCTGCGTTGGCCCTATATATATATATGTATATATATATCTCGATTGAGAAAAACGTGTTACATTACATATCTGCGTACCCCTTTCCTCGCCCAAGGGCTCCCCTAAGGGGGAGGCGAGAGTTTATATATATTATTAAAAAAGGATGTCCATAAAGAAACAAGATGCATAGATTACTAATAATATTTATTATTATATGAATTAATTGCAAATAAAACGAATAATTTACAATTATACTTGTGATACAAGGAACATAAACTATTTATTTATACTTATAAAAACATTAAAAACAATTCACAGCTCGGCAAGTGTTGCGCAATATTTAAATAATACGGTTTCACCTAATAGAGATCATCTTACATATCTTACATACATTCTATTAACAATAATAATAATAACTTTGGTATAAATCTGTCTAATAGTGGTCAATAATATAATATATAGTTTGCACTAAGATCTAAATGATAGCTTGTTCCAAAATTGATTAGCGACATCTAGTGCTTCAAATAATAAAATTACGCCTCTATCGGACATAGCAAACTCACTGTCTTGGACAATATTTAATAACACAAACAACATAATTTTAACTTTACAATATTTAAAATTACTTTTGACTAGTACTATAACGATACACCCGGGGCACAAGTAACAATATTAATAATCAAAACGACTACCCCTGGGGCACAATAAAACATTATTAACAATCAAAACGACTATCCCTGGGGCACCTAAGTAGAATCAAAATGATTTGAAGTTTATTTAACGCTACCAGCTAACGCTAAAATTTAATAAAACGCTTAATTCTTTCAAAATTATTTTACATTTGCATTATTATAATAGTTTCACTAAATTACGTGTAAGTAAATACCTAAAATAACGTGCCGATATCTGTGCTGGCTACGAAGAGGAAACAAATATTATTTCCTATTAATGATTATCAATAAAATATTAATTCGGGACATTAATCAAACAAATCACATGCTGGTTATAAGTAGCTGAACATTATTATTTTGTTATACTCAGAGCCTGTACTAGGACATAGCATTGACATCATTATTCTAGTGTGCGAAAGGGATGGATTCATAAGATTACATAATAATGTCTCTTTCGCACACTTGTATTACACACATTATGTACACCTATTGTTAGGCCATTTGTAAAGTATTGGCATAATAATGCGTTACTAAGTATCTGTTCGTTTGATATTAAATATTATAACAATTAAACTACAGGTTAGAAAGATACAGAGGTATAAAAAGTTCTGTAAAAACACTAGAAGGACTTAATGTATAATAATATCTAACTAGACCATATTCACGAAATATTATTCTCACTACATCTTTCTGATTCATCGCAGAGCGATTTCTTAACCTAGATTACAATTATTATTAAAATGTTCGTTTTAAAGTTCTACTCTTAACTAGAATTCGGAGGGTATTTGGTCACCCACAACTATAAAATATTCCAATAAATAGTTATTTTTAATAATGACTGGTTTATCAAACGGTTCAACTATTTACATATTGTGCTTGGCACTAATATAGATCCTCAAACTCTTATACATATAAATGTTAATATAGAATCTATTACACATCTCTTAGACCGATCTAGGACAAAAACAATAAGCGTAAAGTTTTAAGCTTTCTCATCTCAGTCTTCATTTTTTACATCCTTCCTTGTACCTTTGTTTTCATTTCCGCTGACTACACAATTGTTGAATCTGTTAACAGCGTCCCTTACCTTGCCTTTACTGATAACTAGTTCTTTATCGTATGTCGGTGTGATAAGGCTTTTATCGCCGTTACAGACAGGTTTGTTTGCCAAATTTGCCGTAAAATTGGCGCTTTGTGATTTCCTAAATTCTCTTACTGCATTATCTATGTTATTTATAAGGTCCTTGGCGACAAAGGTAGCAATTTCGTGTTTGATGCGGTCTCTCTCACTTAGTATCTCGCTGGGTCTGTGGTTTGGTTTTTCTTTGTCGTTGGTACGCTCGGGACTTTGGCTGTGTGTGAGTGAATGCGACGCTGGGCTGTCAGGGCCTTGGAATGTAATGCTAGGGTTGTTCACGGTTGGGGTTTGAACGTGGTTTTCGATATTATTGTTCGGTCGGTGGTTCTGATTTTTATGTTCCTTCTCCCCCAGTAGCCAGTATGTCGTCATCTTACCTTTGCCCTGCAGAAGAACAGAACTTATTGTATACGTACATTATTATCTACAATTAAGACATTTAATAAAGGATCTGTTATAACTAAACGTTTTTTAAAATGCTAATGTAATTATGTACGGTTTCGTACAACGAAAAACAAATAAGGGTCTTTGGTCCGTTTGTTCGTTTCGGCTAATCTCCGAAATGTTTGAACCTGTTTAGTAGTATTATAACAGTATGTAACTTATGAAACCTAGGTTACTTTATTATATGTATAAATACTGTCATACATATGGTAAATAAGTATGGAAACGGAGTTTCTATATGCAGTTACCTTCATAGTGATTTCTCCTCGGCACTCCAGTTCAAAATAGTCGTAAAGATCAAGTACTTCCTTCGTCTTAGGGCTGACGTGTATTCTAAGGGCCTCTCCGTGCGATTCCATCCTGGATGCTGTATTCACCGTGTCGCCGAACAAGCAGTATCGAGGCATCTTGAGACCCACCACTCCGGCCACACATGGACCTTTGTACAAACACTTACATATTAAGCTCTTATACCGACTGTACCAATAAGTTTTTCTGACCTTAAATACAGTCATTAGGCACACCACGAGCTTGTGAAGGTGTGAGGTGTGTTTTGTGAAGGTACGGTGAAGGAAAACATCGAAGGGAAACCTGCATACGCTTGAGAAGAAATTCAAAGGCGTATAGTCGCGATTGATCGCGCCATCTGTCACGTTAGCACCTAAAATATATCTCTGGTGGAAAGTTGGTATATAGGTACTACCTATATATAGGTAGAATAGGCAGACAGATTATTCAATCTCTTCATATATGCTCGTCGGTTTCAAGTACTCTAGACTTAGACAAGCGTAGTTCCAATAATGAAAAATACATATAGCTCTATTTAAAAGCCCTATATATAGAGCCTCATATTCCCTTAAATTTGTTTGCTCATTTTATTGTAAATAACTGAAAAAATAATTATGTTAGATCCTATTACTATTTACCTAGCCAATGAATATTACCAGATAAAATATTTTTCTATCGATACTCTTCTTTTTGTTCGTCAGTAAGAAACAACACTATTAAGATGATGTTAAATTGATATAGCCGTGGTGGCCGAGTGGTACGAGCAGTTGCCTGCGACGCAAAGGTCGCAAGTTCGAATCCCGCCTGTACCAATGAGTTTTTCTGAACTTAAGTACAGTGATTAGTCACACCACGAGCTTTACGGTGAAGGAAAACATCGAGAGGACCTGCATACGTCTGAGAAGAAATTCAAAGGCGTATGTATAGTCGTGCTCGAGTAACGGCGATGGACTCGCCATCTGGCACGTTGGCACCTAATATACCTCTGGCGGAAAGTGGGTGTGTGGGTATTACCTATACACCTCTGCCTACCCCTTCGGGGACCCTTGTGGGAAGGCGTGAGGATATATTATATTATATTTTTATATTATAAATTGATAACGAAAATAAATAAATAATTTATGGAATAAACCAAAGCATACTATTCAGTTAACTGAAACGTCAACCTAAATGTAATGGGATCTGTTAATAGCCAAAGCTTCTTTGATGTTAAAAGAAAATAATAAATCATTCGGAAGAAAAAAGGTTACAGGCCCACAGTGAAACTTTCAGCTGAAACTTTTCCTTAAGTAAATTTGTAACCATGTTTTCAGTTTGCGAATTGTAAAAACTTACTTGAGACCTTTTTGCCCCTAAGGAATCACCATTGTTCCATAAATGTGTGGAATTATACTTGAAAAGAGTTAAAGAGAAGTGGGATGTTTGCAAGTGCGAGTTAACTTGAACTTGAAGCAAATATTGCTATTTAACCTTATGAGAAACGGGCTGGGAAGAAACTTTAAGAAAATCTTATTTCAGCGGTAACGTTTCTTGATACCGTGAGATAATGTATTCTTGTGAATATTAAATTTTGTTTTCATTTAGCTATTCACGGTTATGAAATCCTGGTCTGATTTAGCCGCTAGCTGCAATTTAGGAGAACGGAACCAAATTTAGGCATGTTTTATGAATTAATTTTAGAAACGAAGATATGTATATTTTCAATCCCGTAGTTTCAACCGCATAAAACGTGTTTTCCGGGGTAGATTTTTTTCAAATATAACATTATAGTAATTGTATTAATCCAGAAAGAAAAAAAGATTATAAAAGATATACAAAGCAAAAGTTTGTGCAAGAAGAGGCAGAGGAAGGCCACGTTCCAACTACCTGGATCAAATCGATCGGACTCTCAAGGACGGGAACGTTAAGAGTACTCGAAACTGACGAGCATGTATGAAGAGACTGATGAATGTGGACGAAGCGAAAGAGGTATGTAAGTCTAGAGAGAACTGGCGCTCTATACTCTCTGCCTACCCCGTTAGGGACTTGGCGTGATGATATGTATGTATTAATCCAACTAATAATCTAACCTGGTGCCAAATTTCAATTCTTATTCCGTTCAATAGTTTTACGTGGAAATGGAAACACATCCTGACAAACTTTCATATTCATAATATTCGTTGGATAGATATAGCATAAGTTTTTCTAGATATCCCTTCGGATGAATTCAAAATTTTTCACGGTGACTTTTTTACAGCAATCGCTCAATGTTCAAGAAATATCACACAGACATAATAATTTTCCTAAAGTATGACTTCTTCAAGAGAGTCAAAAGAAATATCTGGTGTTGTAAGCGTTCATAGGCGGTGTCCATTGAATGCTGTTAGTGCTTACAACTTAAACTTCCAGTGTTTTATGGCAATGCGATTTTTATCATCCTCTTTCCCCAATTCAGCTCTTATTCTCGATGGGTACCTTACCTACACATCATTTCTTACAAAATGGTAAAAACTAAATCTTAAAATTACCTGTATGCATCCCGATTCTCAAGAGCAATTTTTCCCCAGGTCTGTGGGGCACAGTTTTTACCCTGACCGCACTGAGCAGAGCCAGTGACATGCGGGCTATTTCTTCAGCGTGTCGGTTGCCGTTCCGCATTGGTAGACCGGACACCACCATGTACGCGTCGCCTATTGTCTCCACCTGACGGATATACATACATTGTATCATCACGCCTCACGCCCGCTCGGCCCTCGGTCCCTGCAGTAATTGTCAACACACAACACCGTCTTTTCGCCTGAATTAAATTTAGGTACCTACGTGACAGATCCATCGCCGTTTCTGAAGTACTGTACATAAGTAAAAACGTTTGAGAAGTCAAACATATGCAGGTTTTCTATCGATTATATTTTATTCACCCTAAAGCTCGTGGTGTGACTAGCCATTATACTTAAGTTAAAAAATACTCATTGGTAAAGTCTTGCAATCTGTCTGTTTGTATAGTAGGTAACGTTAATGTCAGGAACTACTAATACGATTATTTAGGGAGGATGTAGGCTATAAAACATCACGTTCTGGCCAATAGGAGCGGATCATTCATGAAAAAAGTTGCAACCGTATTTAGAAAATATCTTCTTCTAGAATAATAAAAATGTACGCGGGTCAAACCGCAATGCACAGCTAGTTTACTATAAATAGTATATTACTTATGTATTTACTAATAAATTGGACAAAACTAATATCATAGCTATTCTTGAGAATCTTTATATTATTCAAGGAATAGTAGAAGTATTTCACATAAATAAACGAAAGAAACGACTAGCAGACATGCAATTGTAGCATTTGTAAAGAGCTCACGTACGTAACAAATGTCTGCATCGGACGTTTTCGTTTCAGCCATTCTTACTGACCTTATAAACATCAAAGTTCTCAATGACAGAGTCGAAGCTAGTGTAGAGATCGTTTAGAAGGTCGACGACCTCGAGCGGCGTGGACTCGGCAGACAGTTGGGTGAAGCCGATGATGTCGCTGAAGTAAATGGTCACTTGGTCGTAGGTCTCGGCCATCACTGGTTGCCCCATTATAAGCTGGGATGCCACGGATCTGTCATTGTTAAATCAAATTTCAGGAACATGGAAACCCAAACATAACATGATAAAGGCTTAATCGGACATAATGGTAAAATTGTTGAAAAACGGAGACCAGCATTTTGTAAAGTACTCTTTTTCGCGTTCCTTTGTGAATATCTAATCATTCTCAAGAAACCTATCAATATTTATTTATTTATTTATTTATTTACAATTAGCACGACAACGTGGTCATTTACGCTAATGTGGAGGTATAAGTTATAAAAAATTCATATGAGTAATAATAAATAAGGTTAATATAAATATATTACCGAAAAGAAGATGGCATTCTTTCCGTATATGTATGCGTGGTATCCCATCTCTCGCAGAGTATATTTACTAAAATACAATGTTTTTAAAAGGGTTTGCTATATTGTTCAAAGGCATATTTCGCAGTGGGAGCAGCCTACTGTGACAGGCACTGTACTGGCGGTAGAGAGAGTTTACCAACCTTTTACTTATTGCAAAGTTGGTTATACTGTTCCTTTTGGCTGAACGGTAACCGTATTAGTTGAGTATATATATGTTTAAGGCATACTCCGACGTTTTTAAACAGTACTTACTTAGGAAGCAGCTGATACAAAAGTTCCTCGCACTTCCGCTTCTCTTCCAAGTAGTCAGATGTCCGTTCCTCTACCAGCGCTTCAAGATTGTTCGCGTACTGTTCCACTTGAGTCAGCAACATGTCCAGTCTCGTTGAAGTTTCGCAGTCCCTTAGTATTTATAAAAGGACCTTACTTTTGACCTCTAACTGATTTGTATTTCTAAATGTGATGAAATTGTACCTACAAAAGCTATTGCTAAAACAATTGCAGTTTAATAAGCAAAGTTGCGGCTTTACTGCGGTGAGTATAATTGCCAGAAAAACTACAAGGGAAAGTGTACCATTGGTTTGGACTAACTACCTAACATAAGGATGGAAACACAGAAGAAATAAGTCGTCAAAAGTTGTTGTGGAAAAATTTAAGAATAAAGAAATTTAGGTCCAAAAATTGTATGAACTATTTCATACCGAGCTGAACGCGGTGGTAACTGTACCTTTATATTAAGTATGCTACTTTCGATAAGTGTTCCCTGTGTCCCTTACGTTGCATAAAATATTCTGATTTTGATTTTAAATTTGTAATCTTCCTACTGCTACCTCGCTCAAACAACAATTAATAGCGTTAAGTTATTTAAAGTTGTAAATTAACTGTTAACAAAATAATTATCATCAGTCGACGTTTATCCTTATATAATGTTTGAAATTATCTGCTAAAAACATTATCATATCGTCTCGTCTAGGGATTTCCCTTTAGTAAGAAAAACAAATATTTCTACCCGCCAGCGGTGTCAGAACGATGCGGTTGCGTAGACAGGGAATCAGATATTTCCATTTAGATGCCCAGCTATTTGAGACCCAGCTCTATCTCGCGTAGAGGACGTGCACAAGTAGGCCCAGACGGTATAATAACATTATCCTATACAGTAACCTTGCCTATAATAACGCAAGAAGTCTCTAGAGCAAGAACTGTAATACGTTTCAAGATTTAAAAACACTGCGTAAGGAAACCGATAGTAGGTATATCTATAAAGGAGTGTTGCTTATTCATGAAAGGTATTTATGGGGATTGTAAATAAGGCCGACGGAAAACCTATTACTGTTTATGGGGATCTATTGAGTTTTGTGTATCGAGGTAGAATGTAGTTCTGTGTGCTTTATCAACCCAATACCCAGTGTGTTTATGGTTTGTTCATAATGTTGTAGATAAATTGTAATAAATAACCTCTTATTGTATAAAGATGAGATTGTTTGCAAGTTTAATAAAAAAATATTCGTAATTTATTAGTTACTTTTGCGCTTTGTTTTTGTTTTAGTAATTAGGAACTTAAACACTACTTTAGAAAAACTTTTACCTAAAGAAAGCAACATAATTCCAATGTAACACGAACTATGTTTTATTTTATTAATATGTAGTCATGTTTATGTACATACTTATCATGGTGAAGGACTTGGTACGATGATATATATATATATAGGTACATATGCTTCCTATTGTATGTACTATATACATAAGCTTCTTTGTGAGACTCTAGGGTAGATTGTGCATCACGCGTCTTACATGTTAGTACATATGTTTAAAAAAGTACCTACCTATTTCATTATTCGTTGATTTAATACACATGATTGATATTATTATTATACACGATAATCTAACGGTTTTTCTTAGTATTTTTCATTAACATATCGGGTTGATGTCGTCTTTGATATAGTGTATTGAGCAAGATAAGTCCTAGTTGCTAGGACTTTAAGCGTATTTTCCATTGCACTGTGTCAATTATTGTACTTGCAGGACCACACTTACTTGTTAATTCTGTGAATATTCTCCTTAAGCGCCGAGAAGTCTGGTCTGTCGTCGTCAGCCAATGTCCATGGAGGCTCCCCTGTCAGTGATTGACGCGGCGACGCCGAGAGCGGAGACGTTCCGCGGTTGCGCATATCTGCACTGCCTGTTATGTAGAATTACTTCATAATATTGCATTACACTGTACACTCCAGTCTTAAATTTTACATACGTAACTATTTTTATGCTTTTATCGTCACGCCTTTCATCAAGGATTCCCGAAGGGGTAGGCAAAAGTGGATACAATTTAAATTGTGCATAAATGATCAATTCCCCCGCGGACCAAAATATTATTGGAAACATTGGTATTAACCTTATTAGCTATTGGTATCCCATTGAGAAACACATCCAACTTACCAAATTAAGTAATTTCAGTGATATTGAAGGCATCTCGAGCGTGAAATTGGGAATTGGATGCAATACATAACCCAAGTATACATATATCGCTTTACCTATACGATTTCTTTAATAGAACTCTTGACGGTTTCCCAGAACACCTTCTGGGGCTATTTCTTTTCAGAAAGACATGAATATGTCAAAGAGTGAGTATACATTTTTCTCAGACACGATTTTTACAAAGGTCTTTGAATTTTTTCTCGATCTTAATTATTATCGAAAAGCCTGTGGAGTGACAAATCACTGGTCGGAAAAATTCATTGGTATGTACAACTAACAAAAACCTTTACTTAAACAAAACCATAGCAATAATACAAAAAAAACGTGCCTCCAAATTAAAATTGTAGTATTTTCGTAAAGTGATTCTGCAGACCACTTAGGAGGAGATAAATCACAGTGACCTTTCCAGTTCGTACCCTAATACCGGATTATACCGGGGTATTAAAATCCCGTGTTAATGAAAAAAGTATGAAAATCATAGACCTAACCAGGCCGTACCTTCAAGGAATACTGCGAAAGACATGAGTGTGGGCCTTGTAATGAATTCTTCCGGTGAGAATATCTCGGTTGCGTTAGATGTGTTAATAACTCACAGTGGTATTTTCTTTGTTTCGAGTTCTTGATTAATATACTAGAGTTGTGATAAAGTGCATTGTAATGGGAATGCATTTAAAAATATTTTTGCTATATTAATACGTGTTCATAGTATAAAAACAATTCGCTTCCTGCTATCTATCCGCTTAGATCTTTTAAGTCACGCAACGGATTTGAATGCTAATTTCTCCAATAGTCAGAGAGATTTTGGAGTTTATGTACCTACATAGTTTAATATTGTACCGCTCAAAGGTGCGGAGAATAAATACATACATATGTTTAAGAGTTTGATGTGGGTGAAACTGCGAAGCACAGATATTTACTATACATATATGTCATTGAGGCAAAAGCTTCTTATTGAAGAGACAAATAGGATCACCCTGCTCTCACGCGATATAAAGCCGGTGCAATATCACCAAAGCTAGCAAGTAATACAAAAAATTACTTTTCAACTCTTAGATCAGAATGAATTGGATAATCCTTGGGATCTATGATCACATTCACTATGATATTAATCAAATGTATCTATTACTTACAAAAATTCAAGTCATACGACTAAATATAAGGGTGTGATGTACGCACGTTTGAACTTATCCTCAAGTATGGCTGCGCAGTAGTCGCAGGCTAGCGTACAATGTGGTCTCCGCATCTCAAGCAGTGGGCTGACCGCCCGCCGCGGGCTCGGGGAGTCCGCCCCTCCTGGAGGCACGAGGGACATTTCTCTGCGGACAATAAATCCATACTAAAGGACCAAGCCTTCAATTCTATGACAATAAATTATCACTGACGTGTTTAATTGTAATATCAAAATAACACTTTTTTAAATGCATATGAATGGATAATTCATATTTTTTTATCTGTCTGTTTGTTCCTGCTAATGTTCAAGACGACTGAAGCAATTTGACGAGTCTTCCACTGGCACATAACAAATGTCATAAGAAGGAGCTTAGGCTAGTTTATATATTTAATATATAAGTTTTTTATAAATATTTGAATAACGCGTCTGAAACCGCGCGACAGAGCTAAAAATATAACAATTTAAAAAAATACCAATCTACCTCATCTCTCTAGCTTGCCTTAACTAGCTAGCAATGCTCTGAGCTGAGAGATCCTAGCTCCTTTCCTTAGATCAGTTGTTCTTAGTATTGTAAAAATGCTAAAGGTTCTCCTGGTCTGCCCATAAGTCGTACCTATAAGTTCTTAGAAATCAAGCTACAACAGCCAATACGAAAAAAATATATACATACCATCCCTATTAAGAAAATATATACATACCATCCCTATTAAGAAAATATATACCTACATGCCATCCCTATTAAGAAAATCACCGGATTTATATTTTCTTATTAACTTTGGAAAGTCGCATTAATATGATTGCACAGAAGTAGTTAATTATGAAATAAATTAATTGCAAGAGTTCATTTCAAATGTTTGATGTTTCTCATTAAAAGTTTTAGCAATAACTAAGTTAATGTAATACAGAACTTATTAAACAATTCAACAGATCATACAAAATACATACATTAATACAATATTTAATAAAAGTTCTGACTGAAACCTTGAGACTGATTCTCACCTTCTAAATAGTCAAGTTGCAATAATAAGCAAAACGAGTGTTATTGGCCAATTAATTGAGTTTTCAATTAATTTTGATAAAGTTTTATGTATAACGGATTATGTGAGGGAGCTAAGAGGGTACATACATATACAAATCATCACGCCGAGTCCCTAACGGGGTAGGCAGAGGTAAGGTAACGAGTAAATATATATCTTCACACCTTATTTTCGCCGGAGACACAGTTAGGTACCAGTGTATGTATACGCCTTTGAATTGCTCCTCAGACGTATGCAGGTTTCCTCTCGATATTTTCCTTTACCGTACCTTCTATATACCTTCACCTTTATAGTTAAAGTAGCCAAGGTAATATCACGTTAACCTGACTAGGAAATTACGGGATCGATATCGTTGTATAATTCCCAAAGTCCAAATATACCTTTGGAAATAAAATTGAACGATAATGTGTCACAATTTCCAGCTCTTCTGCTGAAAATGTTAACTCTGTAAAGCTTAAAAGCACTCTCTACAAAATTACGTTCAACACAGCCTTTACAGGTAGTGAGCGCCTTTGCTTTATAAGCTTTCAATGTATGTAAACTGTTGCCGTGTCTATTAAATAAATGATCTACTAACCTTTGCATATACGATACCAGAGAACCTCATCTAAGTAAACTAGTGCAATCGGATGCCGATATATATATATATGGGTACTTGCAGGAAAGTGGGTCGTGTTTGTCGATAGAGAGGCCTCCAGTGCTCGCATGCAACACAAGCTTATGCACACTAACACATAGTGTCTCTTGCGGTCATAGAGATTATTGTATGGGGATGTTTTTAATATTATATTTCTGCTGACTTTCTTTACTATTAATCTGGCAAACATTTTCCAGTTCCATCCGGTTGCTTATACACACTCGCAATAATAAAAGAGCGGAAAAGACTTGATGATATATTTCAAATCAATGCTCGTATTGGGATAAATCTTTGTTTTTTATATACGTTTTTTATATATGTACGTTTCCCATGAGTCCACGAAAGAGTAGACAGATATGTTTTGATACCCTTTTCGCTTGAGATATAGTTGTTGTTTGTGAGTCTACTGTCGTTTGTCTCGGAATTCCTTCTATAACGTATGCAGGCTTACTCTTTTCCTTCTCTGAAAAGGGTATGTGGCATCAAACCATTGTAGTACTCGAACATTTCTATAGAGAACCTGCGATTTGATTCAGCAATTGGCTATTTAAGCCACTCCACCGCTGCTCTATATATCACAGGCAACACTTCTGTCATTGGAAACTAAATACACCCTTTGCAAAATGTGGGTGTGATTACTCTTTTGCCTACGCCTTCGGAGTCCCTTTCACAGAAGACACTACATACGTTTCAATGGTAAATCATTTCAAATGAGTTATTTACAATCATGACATTCCACTAAATGCATTGCGACCAATTCAATCCCACAAACGGGAATCACAGGATTAGTGGCGATGAGTGCGGTTTGCGGGGCGGCAGCAATGTTTGGAAACGCTATTATGTGCACTGGTATTTAAGTTTAATTCGCAACATACAGTTGTCTGAGCACTATCTATGATTGAGATCGTAACAGTGTGCTCGTAATAGATTCTTATTTCAGACATTCAGACAAAAAAGCCGTGGTGGCCGAGTGGTTCGAGCAGTTGCCTGCGACGCAAAGGTCGCAAGTTCGAATCCCGACTGTACCAATGAGTTTTTCTGAACTTAAGTACAGTGATTAGTCACACCACGAGCTTTACGGTGAAGGAAAACATCGTGAGGAAACCTGCATACGTCTGAGAAGAAATTCAAAGGCGTATGTATAGTCGTGCTGAGTAACGGCGATGGACTCGCCATCTGTCACGTTGGCACCTAATATACCTCTGGCGGAAAGTGGGTGTGTGGGTATTACCTATACACCTCTGCCTACCCCTCCGGGGACCCTTGTGGGAAGGGGTGAGGATATATTATTATTATTATTATACAATTCCACACAAATTGACATAGCCCTAAATTAAGCTTGTTTTATGGTAACACGACGACGATATATTCACCTATATAGATATTTATAATATAGAGTAAGGTACAAATACTCGTGTTCATTACACTTATGCCTTCAGCTGGAATCGGACCCGCGACCTCATGTTTCGCAGTCAGGAGCTCTAACCACTAGACCAGACGGCTGTCAAATTTAAACACGTATGTTTAGTATATATATCTTAGTTAAAAATAACAATTAAGAATATTTATAAAGAACAGTTGAAACTAACTAACTGCTAGACTGTTAACTGATAAAAAAAATATTTGTCCCAAATCGGTATCCCGAGGCAACGTGCCAAGAAGACTAGAAGCATTGCCACGCTAGCAAT